>PVIH01007706.1:0-98019 GCA_004025045.1 Sigmodon hispidus
ATAAGGATATACAGGGATGGAAAAAAAATTCAGAGGGAAAGCTGAACACAAAGAAAATATATGTGTAGTAATCTTATTTGCATTTCCACCCTTGATAAGCCATGCTTATGATTATTATCCTCTGTATAGTTATTGTTAACTCTTCGGCATTTTTAAATTCTTTTTACTGTTTTTTTGATAAATACAAAATAAAGAAGAAGAAAAAAAAAAAAAAAAAAAAAAAGAAGTTAAGAGCACTGGTTGTTCTTCCAGGGATCCTGACATGGTGGCTCTTTTTTTTTTTTATTTTAATAGATATAAAAGCCCAGTATTGTTTTATGACCTTAATTAGACAAATGTAAGTTTTTAAATATTAAAACAATATCCACAAAACAATCATGCAGCATGTATAAAGAAATTAACACATTTTGGATACATTGCATTTAATATAGTCAATTCTGGACACAATACACTAAAATTAAGAATGTCTGCTCATCAAATGGTATTATTAAAGATTAAAAAATAGAGCTACCAATTATGATTATCCAGCCTCAGAATCCCCATAAGATTGTCATCACCCCAATCATTAGGAAGCAATATGGAAATCTATACTCAAATTCCCAAAATATTGTTTATAAATTTGTTTTCATTATAAATGGTTAAGGGTCATAGTCAATCTCTTTTTAGGGTTAAGGGGATATATGATATAGCAATGATAATAAAAAGATTATTGAATCTACTTTAATCCAAAAAACAACTGTTAATCTCAAAATACTTTACATTGGTATGGATTTTGGTTTATTGATACAAACTTAAGGTTAATTTTGTTAATGATGTATGTATATTTCTACACTTGTTTAAGATGTTATGTTTATGCAATCCCTTTAGAATTGTAATGCATAATTAAGAAATACAGATTAATAGTCATCTATGATAGTCAAACTTATGTTAGTTAGGTGTTTTTTTTTTAGATATACAAAGATATATTTCAATTAGATAATCTTCAAACACTTTAAAGACCCACAGAATACGGCATTAAATATATTTAAGAACTTAGACTTTTCTGGACAATGAGACATGTCTGTTCATGGCAGCACAAAGCTACTTCAAGAGGATAATGGGCATAGAAAACACTTCATATGGAGTTTACTACTTTGTGGCAAAGTTTGGCCACTGGCCAAGAAACTGTTCTTGCCTTGACTGCTTGACAGTATGCTGCATAGGCTGGATAAGCAGGACCCATGGGAAAATGCCACTGAACATTGGCAGAACAAGCTGATGCCTGCTTCCCAGAGAAAACTGCCAGGCATTCTGCAGGACAAAGGGAGAAGCAACTGAAGAACTATGCCAGAATGGGCAGAGCAGTCCTTCAGATTTCCTTTTTCACTAAAGAGTCTGCCAGAGACTCTAGGCATGTTAGCTAAAGATGGATGCCCCAACATTACAGAGGAACATTAAGTGGCTCTCCAGGTAGCTAGATATCTCTGTCAATCCAGAATTTGGAAGTTACTTGCAATACACTTCTTGTTTACTCAGGTAATATTATATTTTTCTGTGACCGTTGATGGAGGAGAAGACTAGATAATTATAATTATAGTTTTCCTTAGTTGTAATAAAAGGTAAATTAGATATGAAACTTTGGACTTACAAGAATAAGGTAGATGATAGAATAGTTTCTTTAATTTTGCTAAATATAAATAGACTAGATATTATAACTATAATTGTTGCCTGATAGCTGTTTTGTTATATATAATTTTGTTATGTTGAAATTGAAACCTTTTTGATTAGACAGAAAAGGGAAAATAATGTTACATGTCTTTCTGTATGTTGTGAATTACCATTAGATAGTAATAATAATAATAATAACAAACTGTTTTTGCCTATAGTAAAGCAGCTTATAGGCAGGCAGGAAACCCAAGCATAGATTAAGGGGACAGAAGGCAGAGTCAGACAGAGACCGTTCAAGCTGCAACCCAAGAGAGGAAGATGCAAACGTACAGGTAAGCCACTAGCCACATGTCAAGACACAAGTTAATAGAAATGGGTTGAGTTAAGTTGAATGAGCTACAAGTAATGAGCCTGAACCATAAGCCAAACAGTTTGTAATTAATATAAACCTTTGTGTGATTATTGAGACTAAGCAGCCGACCTTGGAGCTAGGCCAGGACAAAAACTTCATACTACAACATACTATTGTCAGGCATTTATTAGTCTTTTTTTGATCCATGGATTCCCCTACTCCACCTCCCTTCCCTTCTCCCAATCCCTCCTAGTCTGCCTTCAGCCTCCCCCTCCCCATCTCCCCTTCTCTTCCCCAAAGAGGAAAGAAGTCCCAAGGTGAGTTAGCTCAACATGGCACATCCACTCCAGGGAAGTCCGATGTCCTTATCCCAATATCAAGACTGGGTTAGGCGTTCCTCTGCAGGGAATGGGCTCCAAATGCCAGTCCAAATGGAGAAACACATTCTGATCCCACCCCTTGAGGCTCCAGATACTGCCCATGCCAATTGACAGTTGCCTACCCTTGGAGGGCCTATCTTCTTTTCTGGATGGTTCCCCAGTGGCTGTTCTTGATTCACTGAGCTCCCCAGAGCTCCAGTCAGCCATCACTGTGGGAATTTTCCTTATAATCCCTACCCCCTTGCTCATACAGATTTTGCTCCCCTGCTCTCACCTGTACCAGGAGCTCAGCCCAGTGCTCAGCCATGTGTCTCTGCCTCTACCTCTATTCATTGTTGGAGTAGATTCTGTGATGACATTTAAGGTGGTTGGTTATTTATTTGATTATAGGGGAAGTCCTGTTTAGGCACCCTCTCCATTATTGGATGGAGACCTAGCCAGGGATATCCTGTGAGTTCTTGGAGGTTTTCCTAGCACCTGGTCTCTTTCCAACCTCACATTGTCTTCCTCTATCAAGATATCCATCTCTTTTTTTTCCCCCTTCTTTGTTGCTCCTCTCACTCATTCATCTCCTTCACTCATGATTTGTTCCCACATCTTCTTGGTTGCAAAGAAATTTATTTCACTATGTGAAAGACAGCTAGATAGTTGAACACTTCTTTACTCTAACAAGAAATTAGAAACTTTTTTTATTATAAGAAAAGGCCTAGAAATCATCTGTAGGAATATTACAATGATGGAATGGTAGCCCAAACTAAATGGCTTTGAAATGTCTTATATTCTCCTTGAATATTCAGGAAATGGAAGGACAGGCTATAGTATGCTCTGTCAAGCTTACAACTCTTAATTCAAGGAAGAAAAATTAAATTTAGTGTGTATTTTTCCTAAGAAAGTACATATGTTCTGAAAACAATGGACGTTTGTTTTATCGCACAATACATTTGAAATATGTATTATACATTTTTTCTAGTTCTTATTGTTGTTGTCCTTTTCTGTTTTCAAAAGTAGAACCAGAAAATAAAGAATGTGAGATGATTTAGGACATGTTTTCTTTTTTAAAAACAGATTTTTATTTTAATAATCTACACAATAGACATTTGCATAGTGTATAGAATTCCTGGACAACCTTGACCCAGATTTTCATGTTTTAATCTGACATAACCACCATACAATTGGTCTAATTGATGTATTTAACATTAATATATACTGTTAACTTATCTTCAAACTTGTTCTAAATTGAACTGTACCTTCATATCCTTTTGTATCATCCAGTATCTGTTGATTTTGCATTGCTTTTCCTTGTGTTTTGTTTCTTTGTTGTTGAGACGATGTCTCATTATAGTTCTGGCTTACCTGGAACCCAGTAACTACATCACACTGACCTTGACCTTGACCTTGTCTTTCTGCCTCTGCCTCTACTGTGTAGGAATTTCAGGTATGTGTGCAGCTACTGTCTGCATTTTCTTGTCCTCTTTATGTACTTACTCTCCAGTAAGAAAAAGTTCAAAGTCTTGTCTTCAGAACATTGGTAAGTTTGAGGAGAACTAGCTTTTAAGAGAACTTACAGAATGTTTCTTCATTTAGGTTTTAGTATATTTCTCAGTAACAGTTTAAGGTTATGCATTTTGGGAAAAATGTCACAGAGTCAATGTTTTGGGATTTTTTTTAGTACGATATATCAGCAAACACATGATCTATATTATTCATAATTCTTTCTGGTGATTTTAGCTCTGATTACTTGGTTAAGATTGGATTTGGCAAGTTTCTTCATTTTTTCCATCAGTAATCATTTGAGGAGTATGGTATAATGCTTTAGAAAAGGAGAGAATGGTGTATCTGAACCTCTTATGATAATAAATATCATTTTTATTTCTTCTTGACATTCAGCATGCTCCAATGTCATTACCCTCAAACCTTACCAGACTATTTCTTTCACCAGTGTTTAGTCTTAAATTTAAGCAGATTTGGGGTGTTAGGATGGATAGATAGAGAGATAGATAGGTAGACAGATAATGTCATCAATATATTGTTTGGTCACTTTTTGGTTGATCTTTGCCATAATTTCCTTCCATTAACATAATATAGTTTTTAAGTATTGTTTCATTAATATAATGGTTATCTCTTTTTGATAGAAAAATGAAGTATGTCTGAATCTGCAGAGGCATGGATGTTTCAACTCTTAACAGAGTCAGGCATCCAAGACTGCAACACTGAAGGTCTGATGAAAAATCTGCATTGGTATCTTACATGGTAATTTATTATTGAGCTGATGTCATGATGCAATATCAGTTTCAAATGACAACTGAAGAAGAGAGATATATTTTTGCCCAGCAAATATATTCCTTTCTAACTGTCTTTTCTTTCTTATCTCCCCCCTGCCCAGTGCATGGTATAAAAATTTCTTTTCAACACAGGTTATATTCTCTCTTCTGTAAAACTTCTCTTGATAGTACATGCACAGCATTGCCCAGGGCTCTTTGTGCTTTGACAGATTTTTTTTTTATGTATTCATTTATAGGAGAGAATTTATAGCATAGGAGTTAGTTGTGAAAGTGCCTTCTCTACCACTCAGTTCAGTTTTCAATACCATTCTACTCAGAACCACAATGTCTAGTGTTGAGCATCTTTAGTAGCAAATAAATGCTCATTGAGCTAATGAGAAAACAACAAACAAACAAAAACCTCAAACCACAACAAAAGAAAAAGTATTAATGCAATGAAGAATAGGACACAATTTTACTATTGATTTACTTATTGATATATCCTCTAATCTAGTTTTATATTCTTGTTAATAGAAAGAATTATGGCACCGCTTCCAAGTCTCCAGGCAATGTCCAGGCTTCCTACATGCTCTGCCAAGGCCTTATGAATCCCCCCCACACCCTGATCTCTCCATTCACATATTTTGCATAACCCATCTCCTCTTTTGGTAGAGTCAACCTCTATTCTTCTGCTAGAACTTCCCTACAAGCAACTATACACATGTCTCTTTCGTACCTCCCCAAGTCTAATACAGGGAGGGAGTCTCTCTGACATCCTCATCCTTGCTATTTCTGCAAACCAGGAGATGTAGGTTGTATATTACAACCAGTGCACCAACCTAGTCTGGACATTCTTGCTTGTAGCAAGAGTTAGGTTTTAAAAGGACCCTCCCTACCACTACCAACACACATAGGACCCTCAGATACCATATTCAACTTTTCTACACAGATCTACACTCACTCTCCAGCCTTAGACAAGGAAGCAGGTCCTGCATACCAGCCCAGTTCCCTCTCCTCTGTCTACCTGACTTGATTTAGTCTAAGCCATCTCCAACCTTTAGGCCCTGCTAACCTGCATATGTTCTTTTCTGCCACAACCTGGTCTTTCTACAACAAAGGGAGAACTAACAAAAGAAACCAACATCCTGAGACTTCTCACAAAACTACCAACAACATGAAAGATCAAGACAGTATCTTCTCTCGAAAAACACTACCAATCCTGTAGAAATGTTATCAATGAGAATGGCTTAGATGAACTCCAAAACACAGAATTTAAAAGAAAAATAATAAACATCAACAAAAATCTTTAAGGATTTTAAAAAAGAAACAAAGAAATAGCTTGATTGCTGGGAGCTAAAACCTGCATAATCTTTAGTATAGCCGTGTTAGCTTAGCCATTTTCAGTTTATGAGTTAGCCATGTTTATAGGCCTCTGTTCCCCTCCTGTTATAGTTAGCCATTTACCAGCAATTACGAGACTCGCCCTCGGTTGCCAAGAATAGCTTTATCTTTCTTAAGCACACCTGTGTAAATAAATAACCCACACTTAAGTAATTCCACAGCTAGGTTGCCCACCAACCCTTCCTCATGAACCTCTGCCCTGCCAATCTCCTTCTTTACTATACAAACCCCTATAAAAATAAAAAAAAATCACAACTCGATCAAAATACTATCCTGCTGTCATGTTCTTAGTGTCTCTTTCTTGCCTCTTTCGTTTCTCCCCTCTAGGTTGTTGGGTCCCCTTTCTCTTTTCCCACTAGTCAGGACAATTGCTGCCTAAACCTGAGGCTTGAGGGCCGCAAAAATCAAAGAAACACTTTCACACCCATGATTAAACGGAGGAGCGAGTTTAAAGAGAATAAATGCCTGTGTGATGTCCAAGTAAATGTAAGGTAGGCAGAAATGACAAGGATAATTCAAGACTTGAAAATGGAAGTCAATCAGGAGGTAGAAAAGTTGAGGAGAACTAAAGCTGAAATGAAGATGGAATCAAAAACCCAGTAACTCAACCAGCCACAACACAGAGGAAAGCTTTACAAGTAGAATGAATCAAGCAGAAGATAGAATATTAGAACTTGAAGATAAAGTAGAGGATATATATATAAAAAGCAAGCAATGTGAAAGACTAAAATACCCACCACAAACACACTCATACACACAAACACAGAGGATAGAAACACACAAAAAAATGTGGGACAGTATAAAATCATTAAAGGCCCAGGAGGATTAATAAACAAAATCCATCTATCTGTTGTGTATAACAAATATATCTTAGTTTTAAAGACAGACACTTTTTTGAGTAAAATAATAAATAAAAGCATCCAATCAAATAGAATCAGGTAGCAACTAGTCCTGCTAAATCAGCTCCAAGCTAAAACTAATCAGAAGAAATCAAGAGGGAGACTGCATTCTATTCAAGTGAGCACTTTACCAAGAAGACATTATTATCCTAAAGATATTGCACCAAACTCTAGGCAGCCTAATTTCATTAAAAAAAATCTTCTACTAGATTTAAAGACACAGATTAACATCAGTCTATTAATACAAGCTGATTTTAATACCCCACGGTTTCCAATAAACAAGTCATGCTGTGTGTGGGGGAGGGGAGGGAGAAAACAAGAATTAATCAACATCATACATCAAGTGGAATTAACAGATACCTAAAAATTATTTCACCCAAACACCAAAGAATACACATTCTACTTCAGACCACACAGAAGCTTTTCTAAAATAAACCATATCCTAGGACACAAAACAAATTTTCACAATCAAAAAGAGTAAAGATTAAATCACTGCTTCTATTCTATCTGACTAAAATGCAATAAATCACAAAATTGACAGTAAACAAATCTCTAGGAAATATACAAACTCATGGAGATCGAATAGTGGAAAACAAATGAATCAAAGAAGAATTGAAAAAAGAAATAAAATACTTTCTGAAATGAAATAAAAATAAAACACAACCCTTAGCCCAGCTATTCAACAGAAAGTAAGAGGGAATCCACATAAACAGAATTAGAAATGAACATGGGAACATCACAACAAACACCACAGAAATTTAGGATATCATAAGAAACTTTAAAAGTTGTGCTCATTAGTCAGAAAGCCTAAAATAATGAATACATTTCTAGATTCATCCAAACTACCAAATTTAAGGCAACAACATGCCAGCAACCTGAAGAAACCCATAACAATTGAGGATATTTAAATTATAATACAATACCTTCTACCTAAAAGATGTCCAAGATGGATTCATGGCATATTTCTACCAGATATTCAGAGAATATCTACAGCTAAACTTTCTTAAACTATTCCAAAGGGGGAAAATAAATTAAAAAAAGAAAGCTACTGATTGTTATCTCTGATAAATATAGACTTCAAAAATACTCAATGAAATATTTGCAAATACAATATAGACATAAATAAAAAAGACTATCCACCCTACCAAGTTGACTTTACTCTAAAATGTTTCAACATACACTAATTAATATATGTAATAAAAACAGAAATGAACTTAAGGACAAAAATCACATAATCACTTGAAGAAATGCAGAAAAAGACTTTGAGAAAATACAATATGGCTTCATTCTTGGAGGGCAAGAAGAAACATACCTCAACATGATAAAAAGCTATGCATGAGAAACCCACTTACATCATCAGAAATGGAGAAAAGATGTAAGTGATCCCAGTGAAGTCTGCAATAGGACCAGGATGTCCACTAGGCACTTACTCTGCTTTTTAATAGTATACTTGAAACACCAGCTGGAGCAAATAAGGCAAGAGAATAAAATTAAGGAAATATAAGTAGGAAAAGAAGAAGTCAAACTATCCCTATTTGCCGATGGCATGATACTATGTATTAGAGATCCCCAGTATTGTACCAGAAAACTTCTAGAAATGATAAACAAATTAAGCAATGTGGCAGAATACAAAATCAACTAGTATAAATCAGTAACTTTCTATACACCATAACACAGAGAAGAAGACCATGAACACAATCTTGTTGCCAAAAGTTTCTGGCTCATCTGGCCTGGCCTAGCCCCAAAGTTTAGACCTGCACAGTTCTGCAGTAACTTAGCCCTGAATAATCACACAAAGGCTTATATTAATTACAAGCTGTTTGGCGTATGGCTTAGGCTCATTGTCAGCAATTTAACCCATTTCTATTAATCTATGTATTTTCATGAGGCTAGTAGCTTTACTTGTGTTCCATTACATCATGTTCTTTTGGGTGGCAGCTTGCAGCAACTCCGTGTAACTCCATCCTTTTCTCCCTTTATCTATGCTTGGATTTCCTGCCTGTCTATAAGCTGGCTAGCCATAGGCCAGAAGAGTTCCCTTATTATCCAATGGTAATTCATAGCATACAGAAAGACATCCCACATTACAGGACAGCCTCAAAGAAAATACACTATATAGGAATAAACCTAAACAAGGAAGTAAAGGACCTCTACATTAAAAACTTTAAGTCTCTGAAGAGATAGAGGATACTTGAAAATGGAAAGAAATCGGATGCTCAATGAATTGTAAAATTAATATTGTTAAAATGATCATTTTATAAAAAGTTATTTATAGATTCAGTATAGTTCCAATCAAAACCCTGATCTCATTCTAGAAATAGAAAAAAACTACACTAAATTTTACATGAAACCAAAAAAGACTCTTGAATAGTCATAACAAATAATACTGAAGAGATTATATTTTCAGATTTTAAAATATATTATAGAACTAGTTATTATCTACTTATCATCTAGCTACTATCGAGTAATAAAACAGTATAATACTGGCACAAAAATAGATATGTAGAACAAGTCAATGACCATAATATCAATATGTATAACTTTAGGTAATAAAAACATGGCAACAATGCCAAAAACATAAGAAAAAAAGTGAACCTGTCTTCAGTATACGATGCAGGGAAAATTGAATGTACACACACAGAAGAATGAAATTAAAGCCATATCTATTACCCTGCAAAAAAATGAACTTCAAATAGATAAGAGATCTAAACATAAAAATTGAAGCAACATTGAAACTATGAGAAAAAAACCATAGGCACTACCCTAAATAATATAGGTGTAGGAAAGGTCTTTCTGAATAGGACTCTACTATTGACAAGAGGAAATTAATACAACTAAAAAGGTTTAGAATAGCTAAAGAAATCAAGTAAAGAGGAAGCCCACAGAAGGGTAAAAATTTTTGCTAGCTATACATGTGACAGAGGTTCAGCATCCATAAAATATATAGAACTTAAAAAAATTAAAAAAAAATAAAAATGACCCATTCAGTTGCATAGAGAGTTCTAAGAAGAAGAAAAATATAGCTAAGAAATACCTCAAAAAGAAAACAAAACAACCCCCCTTCCCAGCCTCCTTAGCAATTAGGTAAATATAATCAGAATACCTTTCATCTTACTCCAGCCATAATGGCAAAGATCATCAAAGCAACTGACAAAAAGTTCTGGAGGGAACATAAGGAAAAGAGCACCTTCATTCATCATGGGTGGGGGGGTTCCAAACTTGCAGCCACTATGGAAATGTATATGGAAGATTCCTCATAAACAAAACAAAACAAATATCCCACAAAACAAAAAACAAAAATTAAACAAAAAACAAACAAAAACTAAAAATAAGTCTATCGTATGACCTAGCTATACCATTCCTTGGCATATGCCCAAAGGTTTCAATATTCTATTCCACAGATACTTGTTAAACCATATTCATAACTGCCATACCATAGCTAAAGAATGCAAACAACCTAAATGTCTTTCAACCAATGAATGGAAAAGGAAGTATATATACACTATAAAATACTATTTAGTAGTAAAGAAAAATGAAGTCATGAAGTTTTCAGGTAAATCAATAGAACTAGAAAATAATATAGTGAGTGAAGTACATCAGTCCCAGAAAGACAAATGTTATGTATCTGTCTCAATGAAAAGGTCTCTAGTTCTAATTCTTCAAATATGAGTAGATAGCTCCAAGTATGAGACTATTGATAGGATGGGGAATGGGGTGGAGAGTCATAAAAGAGAATATCAGGGTACAAGTTATCTGATATGGGAAAGAAGAAAAGCAGGTCTCTCTAGGGAAGAGGGAGGGAGGTCAATACAGAATAAGAAAATAAAAGGTAAAATAACAGCACAGATTTTGAAAAAGTCATGACAAATCATACTATTAACTATTTATCTAAAACACCTATAATACATATAATTCTGTGTATAGATATTCATACATAGTTTTAATGAACTTTACTTATCTGGGTTAACAATGCTACTACCAAGAACCAAAGTCTAAGAATCAAAAACCCAGTAGCAAACATAAAGAGCCCTCTTGGATTTTTAGACAGATTTGTCCAAGAGACTCCTAAAATATAGCTTATTGCTAGTGCCCTTAGTGGATACAAATAGAAGGTAAGACCCCATTGCTGAAGACATCATGTATTTCAGAAGTAGGACCCAGATGCCCTTAACTCGAACTAATCTGAATGCTTTCTCCCTGGTGGTCTAACTTTCATTGGTACCAGAAGGTCCATATAATCTACCAAAGAAGAAAGGCAATCAACAGTCCCATCGAGCTATGATGTCCATGAACCACATCAATTATCAGCATGGCATAACAACGTTAAGGGAGCAGTAGTGGTACACAAGCTTAGGTGGTAACAAACAGCTCTCTAATTGAACTTAAGACCAACTCAGCAAGAGGGAAGCCATTCCTGGATCTGAAAACCAAGTGAACTCATCAGTGTTAGTGAAGTCATTGATATTGAAGGAGAACCTACATCCACTACTTTAATAAACCAGCAAAATCCCAAACAAAAATCTATAAACATTTGTCCTTATAACCGCAGAAAAATGTAGTTATCACTCCTCATCATAAAATCTTCTTTTTGTAACAGATGGAGATCAATATAGAAAACTAAAAATAAACAAAATGCAGATTTGAGAAGTCCAGTCCCAGTGGATACATCTACAAAACACTCCTCTTCCTAACTCTCAGGCAACATTGCTGAAGAAGGGGCAGAAAGATTGAATAACTAAAGGATCTGTAATTTTTTTTTCTGAGATTGTGTTTTCTAGGAATGTTGGAAGCTATACCTATAAATTCTCAAGAACAAGACTGCCTACATATGAGCTAAACAAAGATGACATTTGTAGGTATGTCAATATGGGTCAGTAAAAGCCTACAAGGTCCCAACCCTACACAATGAACTATAGGCAACAAAGAAATGCTGAGAATGAAAAAAAAAATAGTCTTCTTCAGGGAAGAACATATCAACTGGTTATCCATTACCAAATGGTCAGCTTTGAAAACATACATACAAGTAACATATAACTGAAAAGGCTATATTTAAAAATATATATTTATATACATATGCATCCATGTATTAACAATTAATGAAAACAAGCCATGATTCTGAGTAAGAGCAAGGAGGGATTTAGTGGAAGAAAAGGAGAGGAAGAAATGTAATTATAATCTCAAAAATTAAAAAAAGAAAGATCTAATGTGACACTTATAAACAAATAATAGAATATAAATATAATGCTGCCTGTAATCCTAGAATTCAGGTGACAGCAGCCTGTGAATCTCTGAGTTGGAGGCCAACTTGGTCTATATAGCGAGTACCAGGCCAGTCTAAACTTTGTGGTAAGACCCTTCTCAAACATACAAATAAACAAGCAAACATAGATGCTAAAAACATGTGAGGAAGGAGCCAGGAATACATTAGGCAAAATGCATTTTACTGTACTCCTGCTAGGGATAGAATCTAAATTATGCTTGTAATAAATATAATAATAATAAAGGAAAATCTGATAACTATCAGAAAACAGTTCTTTAAATATTATGAACCCCACAGGATCATACAGCAGAGTTATAAAATATGCCATGTAATGATTTCTATCTGTATCTGGCAAATATTAATTTGAAAAGAAAGAAAAAGGAGGCTGAGAATGATTGCACAAGCATGAGAACCTGAGTTAGCATGCCTAGCATCCTTGGGTAATGCCAGGCATGGTGGTATACATTTGTAATCCCAGTGCTGTGGAGGAAGAAACAAGACACGGGCATGTTGAGCATTCGATCTACCCATCACTGAGCTCTAAGTTCAATAAGGGACCTTTTCTCAAATCTCTGTCTCTATCTATCCATCAATCCATCCAACTATCTATCTATGGAATGGAACTAGAGTTAGTAGTTTCTCTGTCCCACCTGGCTGGCCCTATAGCCATTTAGTCCCAAATAATCACACAAAGGTTTATATTAATTACATAATGTTTGGCCCATGGTTCAAGCTTATTACTTGCTAACTCTTAAACTAACCCATGATTCTTATCTTATTCATGTTTAGCCATGTGACTCAGTACCTTTTTCTCAGTGTAGCATTCTTATTTTCCTCCCTCTGCCTCTGCCTGGCACTGTCCCTCTGCTCTTCTGCTTTCCCAAATTCTCCTAGTCTGGTTGCCCAACTTGTTCTTTCTGTCTAGCTTCTGGCCAATCAGCATTTTATTAAACCAATATTTATAATGACAAATATTTACCATGTACAAAAGCATAGTCCTACAGCAAAGAACAATTGAGGAAGACAATTGATGGCAACCTCTGACCTCCACATGCACCTACACATGTGCACACATACATGGGTAAATCCCATAACAATAGTTGTGAATATGATTGTAGCCAAGATTTGTTTATACTTATCTCTTGTTTACATCTGTGATTTTGAAACAAAGCTTCCTGGAAATCAAGACAATACATGTTTCATAAGATAGATACAGCACAAGTTAGGTTCACATTAACTAGCATATTTATAAGATTTTTCTCATTCCTAAAGTTTATAGAGAAAACATGTTTATTTTGAGGAGCTCTTTTGAGGTGGAATGGGGTAAAGAATATGTAAACAATTATATGAGTTTTGTCATGGGTATGTACTTTAATTTCATTCTAAATATTCATAGTCATCACAAGAAAAACCTGACTTCACTATGAAATATATACTTCATCAATAGCATGTATCAACTCACATATTTTCATTAAATTAGTGGGATAAATTAAAACTTTGCTCATAATCAGGAACACTTTTTATATATTTTTATCAGAATATATTAACTGTAATAGAAATTTATTATATTTTCATATATAATGTATATTGAGCATATTCATCCTCCATTATCCCATGTTGTTCCCATCCCATTCTCACCAATATCCTTCCTCTTCTTAATAACTTTTTATTTGCATCTTGTTTGTTTTTATTTTCATGATGCAATGTGCTTCATTGAGGCTATTTACAGGAGTGTGGGTACCTTACCAATGGCTATACCACTGAAGGATGTTTCTATCTCAACCAGCAACCATTAACTGCTTAATGATCCTAATGGGTGGGGCCTCATGAGTCCCTCTCACTTCAGGAGTGCTTTTTTTCAAGCTAATGAGCTTTGATACTCAAGAAAACAGCTTTCTCCTTTGGTACATTATTAATGTATCTGCTGCTACAGAGAAGTATCTCAGGCTCATGGGTAAAGAAAAAGTTCTAAAAGGAGAAGCTTGTTTTGATTGTGGATAAATGTGACACAAAGACCCTCATTCAATCTCTATAGAGTCTTCTTTTCTAGCAAATTACATTTTCTTACCAAACCACTTGTTTCCTTGTCTGTGATTTGAAACAGGAATGACTGGTAAATTAAATAGTTCAAATATTCTGCCATCCATATTAGGGAGGGGACCAGGCATGAAGGTAAAGGGGTGTATTTAGTTTCTACGGTGTGTGTGTGTGTGTGTGTGTGTGTGTGTGTGTGTGTGTGTGTCCTTTTTCTTTTTAAGACTGCTTAAAAAAAAGTAAAAAGCAAAATATAAAACCATCTTTGACTTTACAGTTATTTTTAAAATGTAATTTAGCTCTTTTCTTTGGTCATCTTTTTAAAAAAATTTATTGCTTCATGTAGGAGTTCCAATAGGAACTCAGAATAGTCTGAAAAATTCTTAAATACAAGGTCTGATGTTTCTCACATTTCAGTGCCTCCACTTTAATTCTTAAAATGTAGCTCCTTGTGATTTATTTTTCACCAATTCAGCAAAACTAATTAAAAAGCAATACTGGGAAAGGTCTTCACAAAGCACAATTTATGGGCAAATCAGCAATGAGAGTGAGCTGATGATTTTCAAATACTGCAATATTCAAAGTGAGGTTACAGTACCTTTCATTCCTGTAAATTCATTATAATCAGACTGGAATTAATTGTACTTTCACATCAGGATTTATAGAGGTTAGAAAATATTAACCTTATTTTGTGTTTAAGAGTAAGAAGAAGTCCATCGTGAAGAATAATTAAAGTATTGAGTTTATATCCCTTTCTCTTGATATATTTGCTGTATTATGTAATACCTAAACATTTATACTATAATAAAAAGGGATTATTACTGCCAAATAGTAATAATCTACATTGGACTGAGTATAAAAGAAGAAATAGTAAATTGCCATATGAATTAGTGGTTAAAAATGGAAGAGTGTGGAGTCATCTACTATGCACTGAATAGATACTATTCCAGACTGTCCAGCATTTAGGCATCATAATAATGAAGGTTACTGTCCAAACATTCACAAGAGAAGCAGGTGACAGTGTTGATCAGTAAGTACCTACTGTCATAGAAATGAGAACAAGGTAAGTGAATAGCTATTGATATAGAAAACCCAGGGTTCATCTTTTATGATCTGACTTCTTCACTGAGTTGTGGTATTAGAGTAAAGTATATATATTTTACATATATATATATATGTAAAATGCATAGACAGGGTTTGGCGCTTATATGCACTCAAAAACATTAAAGATTTAGAGGTTTAGGTTTGGCAGAAGTCCTCAAGAAATTTTTTCCTATATAAATTTGGAAGTAATGTAGCCTAGGGCTGGTATGGTATTTCACTGTGTCAGGAGCACAGGCCCTATTTTATTGCTCTATCCTACATGACCTCTGATTCAAACCCCAGGAGGATGGAACTAGTTCCCAATAGCCCAACTTTCTTTCTTCCAGTAAGCATGGAAAAATAAATAGGAAGATGATTTTCTTCCTTAACTTTAGACTATTTCCTGAAAGTGCTAAATATCATTGCTACTTGCATCATTGACTAACTAGATTTAGATTAAAAGAAGGCTCGATAATATTATTACTTTTAATTATGAAGCTACATTCTCAGCTGGTCATAAAAGATCTTTTATTATAGAGAAGTAGATAGGATATTGGTAGTAGGCTCAGCTTCAGTTATCTGAGACTAACAGAGCTCAGGCTTACTTTATGTAAGAACTCCAAGCATGGAATATCTGTCCCTCAAGAGTAACCTTGGTATGCTTCACTTCTGATATCTTATTAGAGGGCAGAGAAGAACTCTTAGCTGTGTGGACTCTAGAAGACCTGCGTGTTAAATAAAACCTCCTCATGGAGACTGGATATTACCTACTCCAGTCAATGTTTTATAACAGAAATGGTAGGTAGAGTCTGTCCTACATGTCAATGCTTAAATCAGTTATGTTTTAATGAGGCTTGTTTATTTTTAGGTTATAGAAATGTTTAAAAATATTTTATTTTTTAGTATTTATGTGAGTGATGATGTACATGAAGAAAACATGAAACATTTTTAACTTAAAATCAATGTCACATTATTGTACTAGGTTTGCTGAATATCACATTCCTACTGTATGAAAAGGCATATTATAATTTTTTTAGAAACTGATAATCTCATGAAGTATACATTACCAGCTATTTCTTGGTAGGTATTACTTAACTCTTTCTTTTGCTGGTACAGTCATAAAAGAAAACAGTAACAACTTCATGCAGTTTCCTAGCTCTACAGTCATTCTAACTTGAGGCCAGACAGGTTAAAATGTCACTAAAATAAAAGGCAGCTAGGAGGCAGGTTGAGTTTCATGAGCTGTTTTGTAGCAAGCAAAAATATCAACTAGAAAAAAAAATAACTGAACAGATGGATTTTATGAACCCAACTCTCACTATGATTAAAATAACAAATTCAGAAGCAAAGGGAACACAAGCCATCCAATTATCATACTGGAACATATATGGCTGAACTTTGTATGGATTGTTCAGATCTTGAAACACTGCAGGCTTTTTTTAAATTAAGAGTTAATCATTTTCTTTATTGGCATAAAAATGTGATGTACACAACAAGCAAAAAGTACAAAGTTCAGTGGAGACACTTTGCCTCATGGAAGACAGACAACTATTCGGATGGCTCTGGAATTTTGTATCTACAAAAAGATGTAGGATGGGAGTAATGCCATATTTAAAGAGTGTTCATAAGTTAAGTTAATGCGTCCGTAAAGAGACTGCTTGTTCTCAGTGCACCGCTCCTCAGCTGTCAGTTAGTACATATCAAATGATATTTATTTGAAAATAAATGTGTTCAAATGTTGAGCTCTAAGAATGTTTAAAAAAAATAAAGGCTATGTCTGTTTCTCTTATCAGAATGATTGGTTATCAAAAAATGACAGAGGCTGGGTGGTGGCAGGACACATTTTTAATCCCAGTGCTAAGGAGGCAGAGACAGGCAGATCTCTGAGATAGAGTTCTAGGATAGCCAAAGATACACAAATATATACAAAACTCAGAGCAGACCAATGGACGTCTTCACAGAACATAAATATCACTAGAATTCTACTCATAGATAAAATTTTGATGTTGAACAGTTGGAAATTAAAGCATGAAATTGCAAACAATATATTTCATTAAGAAGAATTTCTAGGTTGTTGGTATGGCATATGGTGCCAGTTTGTGTGGGTTATACATGACAATATCAATATGCCCGTTAAGTTAAAAGAAAGATTTAGCAAAAAGAATAGATGTTGCTGAGAATTAATTTGTGTGTCCAGGAGTATAAATTATTACTGCTGGAACTACTTTGTTATGGAGTTTAGCTGGCTACATTTCCAAGACACGTATTTATTTTTCTTATAGATGATGCACAATATTGAAGAATGTGGAGAGAATGACACGAGTTCAATAATTCCAGATATGTGTGCAATCTTAGTGTAACTGGAAATGAGTAACAAAAAGAAAGGGGTAGTCTTTTAAGGAAAACATGGAAGAAGAAAAGAAAATAAGAGATAGGGAATTATTTTCTGCTCCTATCACCAAAATCCCTAAATAATCTTTGTTGATAATAGTGACCAACAACATACACCTGCTGAGAATCTATTTAAGGTCATGGTAACAAAACCATGACAATGAGGATCAGATGAACTGCAGCCCCTGCACTTCAGAAGATTACAACTAACTTTAAAAACCTGTGAGCATAATCTGTCAATAATTTTACAAGTACTTTTTATTTCACTCTCTTATAAATACCTATATTTTAATATAGTATGCTTTTATTTGAAGTAGAATTATATTATTTTCCCTCCACCTAGTTCCTCCCAATACCCTCCCCATTTTACTTGTCAAATTGATAGCCTCTTTTTCTTTGATTATTATTATTATTGTTACAATAAGCTCTTCTTGAACCTTGAGTAATTATGATCACTATGAAACTGCCACAAAACTACCCTTTATGTTGATCATTTTCAAGTAATACTTGATGTTATGACAATGCACTAGTATCTGGGAAGACTAATTTATTACTTGGCTATTACTTTTGAAGGTTGTGCAACTCTAATGTCCTGTGAAAGCATTTGATTACCTCCTACATGCTTTGCCAGTGATGGCCCTCTGGCAACTCTTCAGGCTTCTGTGGAATTCATCACTCACTCTTTTCAACTAGTGATGTTGAAGTCAGTAAGTATTTATTTTTGGTAACTCACAGTAAAATGACCTGTGCTATCTTACCTAGCATTTCTTAATTTAGTCATTGTAAATAGACATACATACATAGATGATGTATATACAAATTCAGCTACCTATACTCAATCTTCATAAGCCAGTTAGAGAACTATGTCCAATAGAATTTTAATTCTTACTATGCTGAGTTATTCTATGTCTATAGAAGAATATATTGTGTTCTAGCCATTCAAATGCCTATTAACCCTTCAGGTATAAATTAGCAGGCGGTTTTGGGACAAAGATAGAAAAATTCTATTATGCATTTTTTAACAAGAAATGTTTGAAATAATAAAGATTAGATAATTGTAGAATTTAGGATAAATGAGAAAATGCAACTGGTAAAGTGTCTAGATTAAAAAGAATGGAACTTATTTCAGTATAAAAAAGGATAGAGGCTAAAGTTCTTTATGGGTACCCATAAATAACTTCTTAATTAGATAGTGTCTCAGTCTCAGAATTATGACTAACATAAAAAACAAATTAAAAACTTAAAATATTAATTTTATGAAACAATTTGCCTATCATTGTTTCAGTGTTTGTGACTAAATCATGGCTTTACTAGTAGATTCATATTTAACAGAAACAGTATATTATCAAGCCTAAGTTCAATTTTTAATGGTTCGGAATACTCATGAGTGACTGAAAAATCACAATGGCATAACAACTTAGGAAGTAGAGATAGTGTACTACTGTGGGCAAAGTTTTAATTTCATTTTCAAAAAGGAATGGTAAATGAAGGCAGTGTTTTTCTCAGTAGCATGTTTAATTAGTGACAATAATGATAGACATCTGACATCTGGATACAGTATTTCTGCAGTTTTAAACAATGGGATTTTTGATGGATGAGATGTTGGAATGGATAGATATAGCAACCACAAACTCATAGCAACTGTACATACTTGCACTTGATACATGGAAGCTAGATTCTTTAAATAGTCGCTATGGATGGGGAAATCACATACTAACACGGCCCATTGGCAATCATCATATTCTCAAAGCGAAGATGTTTCACTGTCTAGTTGTGTTCCCACTGGCAAGCTGACCAGGCTCCAAAAGTTAGTTCTATAAGTCAGGGTCCAACACATAACCTCAGTAAAACTCTGGTCTACTAAAGAAAACCCAAGAGAGTAGATGGGGGAATTTGTAAAGCTGTGTGTGTGTGTGTGTGTGTGTAAGAGATAGTTGTGAAATAGCAAAGAGGAAGTAGACAAACCTTTCCAAAGAAAAGTTTAGAAGAAAATAGAAACAGCTTCATATAAATAAAATATTTAAACTATCTGAAAGCAGGGGCAAAAAAGAAGAAAAAACAATGCTAGCAATCTCTTGAAGACTTTGCAATTAAGCTTTTCAGAAATATTATTCATCAATGGCAAGAAGAGAAACACTTAAGGCCAGGGAGGCATATGGATTTTGCTGTGCTGTTATGGTGTTACTTTTATTTATTTTATGTATATTGGTATTCTACCCGGAAAGGGAGTTGGATCTCCTGGATTAGGAGTTACAGGCAGTTGTGAGCTGCCATGTGGGTGCTGGGAATTGAATCTGCATCCTTTAGAAGAACAGACAGCACTTTTAACCCATAACTCATCTTTACAGCCTGATTATGTTGTTTTTTAAAAGGAAAATAATCCAGGTAGAGATTCTGAAAATCTGAAGAAAGGGATGAGTGTTTTATGAGGCATGACTACATGAGGAAAGAGAATAGAAGAAGATATAGGTTCTTATGTGAGAATGTAAAATCATATATTCTTACGATTTTTTTTTTACATTTCTGTAACAAATCAAGAGACCCAGAAAATGTCCATCTGAAACTGCAGACATAACAGGTACTGGCACTGGCTTTGAAAGCTTTCCTGACATTCCTTTCTATCTCTCCATGCTTTTCATATTTTCCTTGGAGAAACAGGGAGTTAACTCTTCCAGTTTTCCCACAGCACTTGCTTGTAGACATCTTAACTCTTACAACCAACCACACAGAAAACACAGTGGAGGGGCCTTGCTCAACATGCCAATCTTTCCAGAAGGTAATAGCCTACTTGTTTTGTATAGATGCTAGTTTCCAATTTGAACAGAAATATTAACTCTTTAGTCGTAAGCTTTCCTGGAATAAAGATGGTGCACAGAGGAGGTCCTGCTGCAGCTTAGACTATGTCTTCAAACATCTCATCTTAGGTGTCACCAGGGTTTATAATCACAGGCCTCTGCTTCTTCTAGTCCACATGTCTCCCTTTCCTAATTTCATCTGTCAATGTAGGTTTAATCTCATTTGTATACCGATGACAACAGATTGATGTTATAAAATTAGCCATAATGTTCTCTCTGCCACATCTGTGCTATATGCTTGCCAAACTAATGTCAAGCATAGGGTATCTAGAGATTTTCTTCAAGTTACCATGACTAAAATAGCTGCTCTCATAAAATGAAGAAAATGCTCTATTTGGCCTTTGCATTTCAGTTTTGAAAAACATTGTGTAAATCAATACTTCACCCAAGAACATATCAGACCCAATATGCTTTTCAAATCTCTTTAAATTAAATCTATTTCTTGTAAAAATGTGCATAAACTAGAAAACTAACATCAAGTTCTAACTACTGGATCAGAGAAATGTTTCACTTCTAGCTCAGAAAAAAGATAATGACAGAACCAGAATGATGCTTCTTTTCTTCTTCCATCAGATTGCATTGTAGTATATCTACATGAGTTCTTGGAAGACTTATATGCATAACCACTAAAAATTTTTTAAAAATCTTGTAAAAATGATGATGACAACTCTTCTTTTGTAGTGAAGGCCACGAACAACAGAGTTCAAATAATCTCCAATGATTCATCAATAAAGCAGGTAGCTAAGCAACGGTTCAAGCCTGCATCTTCTCAAGACCTTTCTGTAGTCCTGAATTTATCCCAAGCAACAGGCTCTCATTTCTGAGAATGTTCCCACCCTCTAGTAGAAGAATGTTTTGTCTGATCTTCTAGTATGAGAATAGGACAACCTGTTCTTCTACAAAGAGGCTGATCCAACTAGACTTTTTGAAGCCTGTAGAAATAATAATTTTAAGATGCATTGCCAGGAAAGTGTTATCTTTTTCCTGGATATAATGGAGAGGAAACTCATGTTTCTTGAACCATTATCCATACCAGGAATTGAAAAAGCTGTAAATGGATTGGATTGTTTCATTAGATACTTACAGCAATGTTATAAAAAGTTATTGTTATCAACTCCTCTCCAGGAACATAAGAACTAGAGGATGACAATTTAACTGTACAAGGTCATCCATTTTGGTTCACAAGCAGCAGTAACTTTAGAACCTGGTTGGATAACCTAAACATTAAAATATTCAGAATGTAGTTGCTTTATTAAAAAAGTGCTTCCTTCTAAATAGTAATGTAGGAAGTTCTTACCAATACCAGCTGAACAATAGAAAGAAAACAAAGGAGCTAGAGTTTCAGAGTTCAGAGCATCCTCTCTAGCACATCTGCACTTGACCTTCAACAGCAAACTGTCTGCTCTTTCATGAATGAGGAAAGCAGTTGCAATTAGTCACATGCTTTGTGGTTCTCTTCATTTGCTCAAAGAAGCCTATGCCTTGAGCAGTTTGACTCATGTTAAATGATCTGATTTATTTTGAGCATTGGTAAATGGGGTAAGTAGGCTATATAATTGATATAAAGTGGTACAAATTTCACACACACCATCTCATTTGTACATCATATGTTTTCTTATTCACTCACTCACTCATTTATTCAGTAGATTCTTAGTGGATTTAGGTAAAACCTACATCTTGTATTGTATGAATATAAAGCACTACAGGATTTAACCTCAGCTAATTACCCCAGGGTTGTCTCTTACATCTTTCCCCTGGGCTTTCCTATTGCTTGCTTCTCATTAAAAGTGCTGAGTTTATTCCTGCTTTAGCCCAGGGGAGTTGCTGCTGTCTAGTCATAATGACTTAATTTTCCCCATTCTCAGATGCTTACTTCAGTCTTCATGAGGAAGACATCAGCAGCATCCTGAATAGTCAGTGGCTTACTGATCCTGCCAATCTTGGGTGTCTAGGGTTGTCCAGTCTTTACTTTAGATTCTGAGAATATCTTGTTGATACTCAAGTGTAAAATACTAATAAAAGCTACTTTTATAGCCTTTACTTATTATTTATTACATCAAAAGCAATGGATTAATATGCTGAATGCTAGCCTTAAGAAGTTCACAGATGCCAAAAATATAAAACATATATGCATGTTCCTGTGCATGAACTGGCATCTTGGAGCCCATTACTTAAAAGGAACATCTAACCCAGTCCTAATATTAGAATGAGGGAATTTGACCTACCTCAAATGGATACACCAGACTGAATAGACCCACTGTGGGACTCCTTGCCCTCCTTGGAGAATGGATGTGGGGATGGGGTGTGGGGAGGCTGAGGGAGGACTGGAAGGGATTGGGAGGAAGAAAGGGAGAGCAGTCAGGGGTATACATGGAAAAAAACATTTTTAAATAAAGAAATACATTTTTTAAAAAGAAAAAAATGACCGCTTTGATAAACTTAGTTATTCTTATAAATGCAAATGAATCAATGGCATAAGTAGACAAATCACCAGAGAAGAGTTGGGTTGGGTATCAAAAGAAAGAAGTCTGAGTTAAGGGATGATAGGGTGGATGGGTGAGTACAAAGAGGAAAAATACTTGCAGATGAAATGTTTCTTACCCACATCAGTGAAACACCTGCACTTGTTAGCAATGTTAATGTAAAGATCTTAAATAACATATGACTCCTAACTCCCTGTGTCTGAGCTGTAGAACATGGACTTGATGACTGAGGGATCTGGGAATCCCAAGTTTAGAAGAGGTGAGTAGAAATCCAAAATTAAAAATGTCAGTGTAGAGTCTTTGGAGTATTTGATGTCCTGTGTTTACACCTTTTCCCTAAATTAGCATTCTCAAGAACATAAGTGACTGTCAGTACACATTTTTTTTATTATGAAATGAGATAATGAACCAGTTTCTTATCATAGTTTCTCATTTAAGTAGACAAGTAAAAATCCAGCAACCTTAAACACAGTTTTTTTTTTTTTAAAACAGTGATCATTAGGCACTTAAAAAAATTTAGGCTCAAACATTAATTTATTACCTAGTACAATACAGTATGTTACATTAAAGGACTTATCATATGTAAAACACATAAATTTGTAAAGAAGAGTAGTCAATATTGGCAAATATAAAAGCTGAGGATATTAAATTGATCAGTGAAATTTCAATTTAAATTTGAGTATACTACCAGAACTTTAATCATGTATTTTCTATCTTGCACTCGAGGAATACTAAGTATATATAAAGATAATATTAACAATGTAATAGGAGTTATTAGACACCCACACAACACATATAGATGTAGTTGACAGAGTGCTAAGTATAATTATTTCTAATTCTCACAATACTCAGAAGAGTAGCATTATCTTCATGTTGCAGATATAACATTGAGCTTTGAGAAGTGAAATAACTTGTCGCTAGTAATGATTCAATTCAGATCTGTCTGACCCCAAATCCTATGCCCTTTCTACCATGTTGCACCTCCTCTCATGAGATGATCACACTTTGTGATAAACTAGAAAATTGCCTCATTAAATAAAAACAGAACACATGAACTAGAGAGCTCCATTCTCCCATTATATGTTATACAGACTGAATCATGCTTCCCTAAATTCATCTACTGAAGTTTTAACCCAGGGCCTCAAAATATAACCACAGAGGAAGATTGACCTGTTTGATACTTTATAAAGACTGATGTGATGGATAAATTACTACATGGAACTCTCATTAGGACTAATCCACATGAAATTAGGTAGGGAGATTTTTATTATGCAAAGGCTTGTGGTTTTATGCACCTGTGCATTACATCACAAATATCAGAAGATAAATGGAAACTTCTATTCAGAAGTAATTTGATATTCTCTAGGCTATCTACAACTTTTCTAAGAACATTCAGCATTTCTTCTAAATCAGTGTTTGTTTCTGGAAACACAGATGTCAAAAGATAAATAAGACCTTGCTATGACATTTATACTTTTGCAGGAGAAGAAAAACAAACAAACCAGGAGTCAAATTTAAAATGGTAACTAGAAAGATGGTGTAGACCAGAGAGAAAGAGACAGGGTCAAAGCTAGTACTCTGTTTGGTCTTGTCTTGCACACATAAAATCTCTGTGTATTAATTTTTCCATAATGTAAAACCAATAATCTCCCTCAGAGGAATCAATAAGAAGGTGTGGAGAGAATAGTGGAAAACTAATTGTAAAACTAATTCAGTTAAATTGTTTCATACTCTGAAAACATAGTGTCTTCAATGTGGTAGGAAAGTATTACCTGCAATTTTATAGTCTTTATTTCTACTAGTGAAAGTTAGGATGTTTTGAGTATGATGTTTTCTACAAAGTTTCCATAGGAGGTGAGGAGGCTTATTCCTAAATCTGTTGGACATCTGGGATGTCTTCCCACTTTCATTCCTGCTTATAAATAGTGTGAGCAATGTTTCTGCTGACTCCAACTTGCTACAAACACACATCTTTGTCTAGCCCTTTGCCCACAAAATAAATGCAAAATATTGGCATCTAACATGTAAGTATCTGATATGTACCAGATGCTTTATTTGTAATCAACACATTAAAATGTCATAATTTTGCAGTGTGGTCATGCTTTGCTTCACTGAAGTGAAAGATACTAACTACTGAAGGCCACACAAGCCAATCAGCTTAGAACTGGTCTCAGATCTTTTGAGTACTAAAATCCCTTTAGTGAAGTTAAGAGGTCAAGTGATATAATTGTCTTTCCATTTGTGATATAAATGGTAGGGCCACATCTAGAAGCCACATGACTCCCTTACAAGCTCATTCTCACATAATCAAGAACCTTATGGTAACAAGCATGGAATTTAGTGTATTACTTTTTTGTCTAAAGCTGGCAAACTATGTCTTCACCAAAGAGGAACTAGAAAAGCATTAAGAAAGTCAACAGTTCATCTTGAAAATTTGCATGGATCTGGATGCGTGAGGTAACACAGACCCAGAAAGACAGACATGCTATGTACTCAATCATAAGTGGATTTTAGATGTAAAGCAAAGGATAACCAGGCTACAACCCACAACTCCCAGCAGCTAGGTAATGGGAGGCCCTTAAGAGTGTCTGTTCATGGATTCCCCTGGGAAGGGGAAATAGAGAAGATTTCCTGAGTAAACTGGGATTATGGCAGGTGGGGAGAGATCATGAGAGAATGGGATGGTTGAGCAAGGGGAGTCACAAGAGAGAGAGGGAGAACAAAGAAGTGCATATCTTGATAGAGGGAGCCATTATGGAGTTAGAGAGAACCTGGTGCTAGGAAAACATCCAAGAACACACAAGATTACCTTAGTTAGGAATCTAAGCATTAGTGGAGAGGGTGCCTAAACGAGCCTTCCCCTTTAATCAAATGAATGGCCACCCTAATTGCCATTATAGAATCTTCATCCAGCAATCAATGGAGGCAGAAGCAGAGATCCATAGCTAAGCACCAGGTCAAGCTGAAGTGAGGGAAAATAAATTATATGAGCAAAAGGATCAGGATCATGAGGAGACCCACAAAGATAGCTGACTTGATGAGCTATTGGGAGCTCACTGACTCTGAAATGACAGCTGAGGAACCTTCATGGAAAGAAACTAAACCCTCTGAAGGTGGATGACAGTCAAACAGCATGAGCAATTTGTGGAGCCTCTTGCAGTAGGATCAGAGTTTATTCCTGCTGCATGAACTGGCTTCTTGGAGCCCATTCCCTATAGAGGAGGATCTTACTCAGTTTTGATACAGGGATTGAGGGACTAATTCCTACCTCAGCTGGATATCCCAGACTGAACTGACTCACCTTGGGAGTCCTTGCCCTCCCTGGGGAATGGATAGGGGAACTGGGTAGGGGGAGGCTTAGGAGGGAGGGGGAACAGTGGTGGATATGGGAAAAAACTTTTTAAATAAAAAAAAAAAAAAGAAGAAGAAAGTCATTGTTATGGAAAAATCAAAAAATCCTCTACTCAGAATATCCAGCCCCAGCATTCCTTATCTCCTGAGCAACCATGTAACTTAGCCAGCATCACTATGACTATACAGAAACACCCTGGTGAGAGTACAGTGGTTACTACTGCTATACTAGAAACAGTAAGCATCACCCCACTACATGTAGCCACTCAGTATTTGGTAATGCTATGTCCTGTGTGATTTTACTTTTGATAGGAGTATTTCTTATTCCCACCAGATGGCTTACAACATTCAATTAATTAAAATGAAGGTTGGAGAGAAGGTTCGGCATATGGACTTGCAAAAGACCCCAAGTTTAGAACCTACTTTGGATGGCTCACAGCCACATATAACCCCAGCTCCAAGACATCTGTCACTCACTTTTCAATTCAGTGAGCACCTTCACTCTCATGGGTATATTCCACCTTCATCTCTCTATATATACACCTTAAGTAAAAATAAAAGAATTCTTTAAAACCTGAACTTACATTTTTCTTGCTTTAGGAGTATGTAGTGTCCCTAGAATTAATACAGAATCAAGAGAGAAAACATGAGATAAAAGTAGCTAGTTTCAAGATTTACAAATAGAAATGAGGAAAACTTTATAAAACCAGAACCTAGTATTTAAATGGAACAACTGGAAAAATGGAAAACAAATAGCCAGGGTCAAGCAGAAGTTGATTCCCTTTGTCCTGATTCTGTTTTCTTTTTCCTACCAATCTTGGTTTCTCATGATTCAAGTCCTGAAATAATGTTCTCTTAATTTGCTTTCAGTATCCTCAGTTGTTTTTCACTGGCTGAAAGGCACTTTCTGTCTGGCCATCCCATTTTTTCTTATCACACTTACCTAATCTTATGAGCAAGTAGGGAGGTTGACAGAAAATGGAATACATAGTCCTGAAAAGACCTGGATAAACATGGCAGCTGAAATTAACTGTAGGATAGAATAGTGGGAAGGACTAAATACAAAACCCAGGCATGGACTATGTGAAAGTGACAGAATTCTCCAATGAGCTTTGGAGAGCAAGTCCATACCTTGTGTAAAAAGCAGAGAGAAATCAAGTTTAGGATAACTCACCTTGATGTCTTGGGACTCATTACATTAAAAGGCAAGATGATGCATATCTATCAGCTTCATGTCCCCTATATAGGTTTATGTTCTGGGGAAAAATAACCTGGATAATAATATTCTTCCCAATAGCACTAACTAAAGTAGAAACAAAATATTGCAGCATGAAAACTAATGATAAATATACATGGCAAAAGTTTCTCAGTGTGCATGGATGCTTTTGTCTGCTTAGATGTAAGCAATTGATGTAGCTCTCAGGGGTGGGATGCTTGTCTATAATTGCCAGGGCTATGTTTCAGTCCTAGCACTGAAACTGAAATAAAGAAAATAAGAGCAAGATCTCACAAAATATCTGTGTGCATACATCCAAAGAAATCAATAGCCTAGTACCTACATGGCAGAAAAAAATAAAAACCTCAGAAGATTTAAAGTTTTAGTCATATTACTGGTTTATAATGTTAATGAGAGAAAACTCACAGGTTAAAATTTATGAAAGCAAAGATTATGGCTAAGGATTGTTAGGCCACAGGACATTATCTGAACAAGTGTTCTTCCTACACTCTTTTTAATCTCGTTTTTTACTTTTCTACATTGATTTGGACACAGAAACATTAACCCATAGCTACCCATAAGGGCTTATATCCTCCTTTCCAAATTATTATTACTGACCAATCCAGTCATAACACTCAGTTGTGGAAATGGCTTCTTCCCTGTTTTTTCATTTTTGTTATGTTCTCTCACCTTTATCAATTAACGTATATTTCTGTTACATTCAAGACACAGTCACAACTACAGTACACAGCAAGCTAACTGGCATGTAGTAGGCTGTTCAGTCAATTACAATGTATTTCCATTTTGCTCAGAATACCAGAGATTTCCTCTGCCAGATATATATTTCACAACAAGCTAATCAAAGCAGGGAGTAATTATTTCAAAAACATGCTTACCACATCTGTGATGCAAGAAACTGCATAGTCATGTTATTATGGATGAGTCATATAAAAGTAACACATTAGTGTCACTTCCTTATTCTACTACACCAAAAATGTTTATTTTTCTTTTTGACCACTAATGCTAATTTGAAATGTCAACCTAGTATGATTGTATTAATGTTTGCCAATGAAAAAACTTAATTGGTCTATAATTTCCGTTATTGTATGGGTTTCAGATAAAGGCTATGACTTCTTAGCTCTCCACTGGAAATAAATTCATTTATATGTAAAAAAGTAACTCAAATTATTTAAAGTTCACATCAATCATAATTAATTTTCAGTAGAAGCAACAAGTTGGTATGAAAAGAAAGACATCAAAGCAGTAGTGAGAAGCCATAGTTCCAGCCTAGGGTCCAACAATGCTGTACAATCATAAATCAGTAGGAGGTTGCTATCTCACTTTGTTTTGTTATTTTGTTTTGTTTTCAAGACAATGTCTCTCTGTGTAGCCCTGTCTGTCCTGGAACTTGCTCTGTAGACTAGACTGGCCTTGAACTTCTGTTTGCCTGTCTCTGAAGTGCTGGGATTATAGGCATGTCCTACCACTGCCTAGCTAATGTCTCACTTCTAATTGGTAGAAATACTTGTTGAAGTGTCAGATTAAGGATCAGATGGAATTAACTACATAAAAGCATATTGTAAATCCCAACACACCACATAAATATGAAATTTTACGGTTAGAGTCTACAAATAAAATTCCCCACAATAAAATTGCATTATAATTGGTAAATTAAATTCAACACACTACATGTATCTTACAAAGTAAAGACAGTTGAATTTTATTGATGAATAGTCTAAGGTCAACTGCTGACTCATTGTAGAAGAAATTGACCTAAATTATAATAGATGTTCCTACTTGTAATTCTGAGAGAACCCCTAAGGACAGCCATATTGAGCTAGATGGCATTTTTATTTTATCAGGCAGCATTCTTCTGAATGAATGTAAGTATTAATGTGTGCAAACCTTGATTGCATGAGCATTAATAATTCCACAGAACCACTCAAATAGCAGAAACAATGGATACACTTGTCTTCTTGAGTTGTGTTGGTAATGAATCCTGAAATCTTCCAGTGCTGATGCAAAGCTTTTAATGTAGAGCAGCACGGGTGAGGACAGACAGTGGGAGAAATGCCCCACATGAGATCAGCTGGTCTAAATGTCAACATTGAGTTGAAGATAAACTAGTAATAATTCTCAAGTGAAGAGTTTCAAAGCCACCATCTCACAGAATCACAGCATATACTGATGATCTCCCCAATTCCTATTCTGGTTCTACCACAAAAAGAGATTGCTAATGAATTAGTGGTTTCTGACATTCATGCAGTGCCTTGAAATTGTGAAATTACTTTTGCTTCTATTTCAAAGACTTTTGGAAGTACACATGGTGTTCCAAAAGAAACTCAAAAGATATAATGTCACAGAGTGCATCTGTGGAGAAAGAACATGGGCATACTGCTTTCCAATTAAGTTTAAATTTTATCTTTCACTATACAAATATCAAAGAGTTCATGATATTATTTTTATTCTCAAATTCTACTTCAAAACAACATATCAAATAATAGTTATGAAAGAAGTTCAAGGATATATATATATATATATATATATATATATATATATATATGCCTGGACAACCTCCATAATAATTTAGTTTATGAATGAGCTAAAATTAAAAGGTTTTGAGACCCTCCAGATCAGTCATCAAACTAGGTGATTTCAGTACTATATGACCAAGCAGAACTGGGTCATAAGCTGATGTCTACCTCCTATAACATCTCTAGCTGCTTCTTCCTTTCTCACTGCTGTGCCTCCCATCTCAAAGCCTTCTCTATCAGAAGCTAGGAACTTTATAGAAAGGTTAGCTCCTGAAAGACACTATATGGTAAATGTCTACACAAAAAACATGTTTCTCCAAATTGTGCTGAAATTGAAGTAGCTGATTCTCATTCTGCTCCTTAGTTGGCTGAGTTCCAGGAAACACATTTACCAGGTAATCACTTCAAAGAGAATGATAAGCCATAGCATGAATAGAGATAAATGGCATTATCATGGAAAGTACATCACTGTCTGTATATGAATATTATGAATCACATAATTTCATTTCCAATGAAACTATTATTTCATAAAGACCTGGTGTAATATGGGCTATTGGCTATTAATCCTGTCAGATATTATCATTATGCAGATGGCCCATTATAATTTTAATACATCAGTAGACACTTCATATAGTTTCTCTTCATTAAAACCTCATGTCTGTAAAATTCTTACCTATAACCCTTTAGTTTTTATTGTAATAATAAACAATTTTTGTGTTCCTTTTTTTCCCTTTTAAGATATGGCTTCATGGTGTACTCCTGGCTGTCTTGGAATTTACTTTGTGGACCAGGCTATCTGAGAACTCACAGGAATCCACCTGCCTCTGCCTCCTAAGTGCTGAGATTAAAGGCATGCACAGCCACCACCTGCTACACTATAGCCTATAAATTGAAATAAACCACTTCCTTTAAAAAATTACTTGACAGATTCTTTTAAAGCAAAATTTATTATGTTCTCTTTCAGCCTCACTTCCTCATCGATATCCCTCACACACACACATATATATATACATACATACAATATTAATTGATTTTTGAGATCCTTTCATTTTTAAAAACCAAAGTTAACTGATGACAAGTAATTACATTTCAGTTATAGCATTTAACATCCTAGTTATTGTCCCATAGCTTAATCTAAATATTAAAGAATCAATTCAGATGCATACACAGAACTAAAGATCCAAGTAGTAGACAGAACCTAATTTTAAACAAGTATTTACACATTCAAAGATATGCTGAACATTCCTTTTGACTTTTCAGAAGACAGAAATTCATTTTGGTTCTGGTAAAAACCTGAACAGTGTCTTTTAGTGATGCTGTGGCCAATGACAATGATAAAGTTTTAAATTCCATGCAGACAGTAATGTGTTGCAAAGTAAACAAGGATTGATTTTGCTTTTTTCCTTTGGCAACATATTTAAGAAGTTACTTGAATGCCAGCTAGAGGACACTCAGGTTCTTTTGCCCCTCTGAGGAGGCTTTGCTCAATTATTACATTAGCAGAAGTCTTCACTAAGAGAACTGGTGATCTGTCCTCATCCTTGCTCTATTCCTACCACACCAACACACCACATAGTTTTAAATCAAGAACTCTGTTTGCCTTTCTTTTATTCCATTGGGTAACTTTGGATCTTTTTGTCCCTACTGACCTGATGTTCATAACTAAAGCATACACATAGGCTTAGCCTACAGATACTTCATTGGAAGCACAAATTCAAAATGCATCTGGCATCAGATTCTTGTATAGGACTGTAATTTAACATTTGGGACTTCACCATATGCTAATTGATCTCAATTGGTACAGAAGTCATCTTGTATTCTACACATTTTAAAAGTCTATGATAAGAAAGTCTTGCCTTTGAAAGATAAGGTGCATTCACATTTTATTTCCTTCAATTACAGGAATTGAGACCTAAATACAGCAACTTGAAATAAGATCAACTCATGTCCCTTGTAAAAGACATGATAAAAAGGAATGCGGTCTTTTAAGAGCTCAGAAAGCATTTCACTCTTCAGAGGGCATGTATTTTGGATGGTGGAGGATAAAATAAATGATACAGTTCTCTTCATGATCACTATAGTCTCAGCTGGAGTCATCCTTATGTATGTTGGAGAGGGTGCCTGAGCTGGCCTACCCTGGAAATAAGATTAGTGAATACTGTCATGGTAGAGCCCTCATCTAGTAACTGCTAGAAGCAGATGCAGAGATCCATAGGCAAGCACCAGGCCCAGGTCTGGGAGTCCATTCAAAGAGGGAGAAGAGGAATTATTTGAGCAAGGGGAAAATTATTTGATCATAATGGGGAGACATCATATAGGGACAACTAAATCAAGCTGGTGGGAACTCATGAACTTTAGGCACACAGCTGTAAAGCCTGCATGGGGCCAGCCTAGGAGGCAGTTGTGTAGCTTGGTCTGCTTAAGAGGTCCCTGGTGTAGGATCAGGAACTATCCCTGGTGCATAAGCAGGCTTTTGGTTCTGAGTCTATTACCGAAGGAAGGACAGCTTGCATAGTCTTGGTGCAGGGGGGCGGGGCTTGGATCTGCCTCAACTAAATGCACCAGGCTTTGCTGACTTACCTTTTTGGAGGGGTAATTGTGGGGGTTGCAGAGGAAAGACTGGAGACAGTGAGAGGAGGAAGGAGAGGGGGATGTGTGGTTGATATGTAAAATGAATAAAAAAAATAATTAAATAAAAAAGATTTAAAAAAATGAATGCCACAGTCCTAAGAAAAAGCTGTGATTATACTTGTGGGGTTGTGCTCTGTTCTGTTCTGTGTAAAAATGGTCCTGGACAATTCAGTCACAGTAATTTTTCATTTCTGAAGGGTGTGTGAGGGCTCACATGTTCTCCAAGCAGTCCCATGGGTAAGAAGAGCCACAGTCAATATTTTAAAGCAATATATCCATGAATAAATATCTGTAAATCTTCAAGATTAGTTTTTGAGCTCACTGTTCTTTGTTTAGAGCAGGTTCCTATATTTCTCCAGTAATAGGGCTAGAGAAGACAACTAATCCATACACTGAAACAATTAAGAGTCTGAATTTTTATTAAAGGTTTTTCCAAAATAAGTAAAACAATATTTATTTCTCTTGTTTTTCCATATACAAGTTATTTTTTGAAAAGAAGTATTTTGAAGACTAATTCCAGCCTATCTGAAAAGAACTTACATAATGTTGAATTAAAAACAAGAATAACAGGGACTGGATAGGGGAATGTGGTGGGGGGAGGATGAGGGAGGACGAGGAGGTATTGGGAGGGGGGAAGGGAGGTGGAGCAGTGGTAGATATAGAAAAAAACCTTTTAAATAAAAATAAATAGAAACAAGAATGAAAAACAAAGAATTTTAGATATATGATAGGTATTTAATAAATCCTGGGTTATCAGAGACACCACACAGTCATATCCTAGGCAGACAGCTCAGGTAATCCTTGAATACAAGGATAAACAGCTGAGTCAGTCACACACACCTTTAATCCCAGCACAGGGAAAGCCGGGACTGCAGAGACAGAACTTCTGTTTCTGTGAGTTCAAGGCTACACGCCTTTAATCCTAACCTGGATTGGATAGGTATATAAGGGCTCTTAGAAACCAGGCAGAGGCAGAAGCCCTGGCAGGAGCAACCAGGAGCAGCGAGGCTGAGGAAGCTGCAAGACAGCTGGGTGAGAACTGACCGTGGTGCTTTCTCTCTCTGGTATTTCAGCCTTCCCCCAATATTTAGCTCAGAGTCTTTACTTACAACCCAAATTCATGCTACTACCAAGAATCATCAGGGTGAAGGGATAGGTAAGAGCACTTGCAGCTCTTTAGAAGCTCAGAGCTCAGGTTCTAGAGGCACCCGCACATGGTGGCTCAACACTACCTGTAACTCTAGCCCCAGGGCAGCCAATTTCTTCTTATAGTTTCCATGGGTACCTGTAGAGACCTGAACATAGATTCACACACACACTCAGTAATAAAGGAAAATAAAAATTTGAAAAAGTATGCAAGCCCTTTGCAAGTCTTATTCTATTAGTATATAATGCATATTTCTCTCTGTAAGTTTATTTTTACAGACAACATTTTCTTCTATTGACTTTGGATAATATAACTCAAACCAGATATTTAAAAAATAAATTCTTAAGAATCTTAAAATAATGTGTTAAACATTTTTTAATCGACAAACACACCACATTATAACTATGGGTTTTGGGTAATATGGATAATTATCAAAGCATTTTCATTTTTAAAAAATAGTTTTTTAAATTTATTTTATTTTTTTTATTTTTGCCTGAATGTAAGGATGTTGGGCTCTCTGGAACTAGAGTTACAGACAATTATGAGCTGTCAGGGGGGTGCTGGGAATTGAACCAGGGTCCTCTGGAAGAGCAGCCAGTGCCAGTGCTTTGAGCCATCTCTCCAGTCCCCACCAAAACATTTTCATTTTCAGTATTCTTCCACTCAGTATGAAATTTTCAACTAAGTCCATATGAAAGCATCTTTTATCGTCTATAAAGATCTGTGTATACCGCTGCATTTATAAAGACCAAATGAGCTAAAAGTCTTTTAAAAGTCAAAGTAAAGTCAAAGTCTTCATTTAGTGAGTCAGCAGAATCAAGACTATGCAACTTAAATAAAGGTGTACACAATATTATTTGTGCATGTGAAAAATATTTGAGGGCACTAACTTTGTTTAACAAAAAAATCTTACCTGCAAATAATACATGTGAACAAGGTATGGATGTATTTTACTTTAAATTAATTTACTTCATCCTTTTTTGGAAGAGTTGGTAGTTGTAGTGGTGGTAACTATAAAGGTTTTTTGGGGGAGGTGGAAGAAAACTACACTTACATTTTTTTTTCTCAAGTTATATGAGAATAGGCAAACTGTCACCAATCTGTCAGGTTCTCACAGCAATATGTGTGAGATGATGGAAATGGTGCTCAAAGTCAGCAGATGGAGACCTATTTCTTTGTAATAGATGGACCATCAGAGAATCACTGATTTCAGTCATGACATACCTCAGCTAGGAACCATGAAATGGAACAATCTATTTCTTTGCTGGAGAGAAAAATATAAAGGTCAGTAGTCTCCATTCCTACCTGAGTTATGATGACTGAAAAAGGCTTATCCCCTCTATTGTCTACACATTATAGACAACATTATTATTATTCTCATTAATATTAAGTTTATTTTCATTCACATCTCTCCAAGTCTGTAGTGTTTTAGAAAACTCTGATATAATCATATATATATATCTTAGAAATATTAATTTTTAAAAAATGTGAGTTATGCAAATAAGATTACTACACATATATTTTCTTTGTGTTCAGCTTTCCCTCTGAATTTTTTTTTCCATCCCTGTATATCCTTATTGAAGGTCTCATCCCCCTCCCACCCCATCTGATCTTTTTTCTTCTCTGCAACTCCCCATCCCCTCCCTTGGCAGGGAGTAGACAGTCCTATGGTCACACTGGCCCAACAATGCTTGGATCAGTCTTCACTCCCGGCCAAATCCAGTTTTGTCCCCCCTCCCTCAAGAGTATTATTATCCTCTGTATAGTTATTGTTAACTCTTCAGCATTTTTTTTTTAAATTCTTTTTACTTTTTTTTTTGATAAATACAAAATAAAGAAAAAAAAATGTGAGTTAATATGGAAGATTAAAATATGCATCTACTTTTATTCTTTAGACACATAATTGTTAATTGCAAAATAATAAAAAATGTCAAATCAATAATCCTCACATGTCTTATTGAAGAGCTTATATTGTTTTACATATACAGGATACCTAAAACTTGGGTCTATAGCATTCAGCATTTAAAAGTTATTGGAATTGGAAAGAAGGGAGTTCTCTTAAAGACATGAAGCACTCTACCTTTTAAGTTCAGAGACCTTACTACTTATAAAGAGAGGCACTTATAACAGAAAAAGAAAGTACACGGTAATTCCAAATCAGCATGTGTAGCACAGGCCATAATACACTAAGTACTTGCATCTTTTCTGTTTCAGCTAAACTCTTTCAATTTGAAATCAACTCAAGAGGCTTTTATAGTTTGGCAATTCAAAACACACTTAGTAATCTCAAATTTAACTATGGCAAGATGAAAGGAATATGCTTAGCATAATATTCACAAACATAAAATAATATCACACTCCAAAATATGAGAGGAAGCTAAATTGTCCTATAAATTGTTTAGTTGATGTGAAACATTTGTATATGGGTAGGGGGTAACAGGCACATGACAGTACTACAAAACTTTAACACATCAGCCCAGAATGTCTTTTGAAGTTTTGCAAGGAAATAGTTTTAAAAAACAAGCAAGATTTATTGAGGTTTATTTAGCATTTCATCCAATGATATGTTAGAATACATTCACCCAAGATTTTGAGTCAACCGAACACAACGTCCTGATATTGTTTCATTCTGTAGCCTTAAGTTCAGAGTTTGAAATTATCCATATGGGTATTTCCATCAGTGAAACTCATGTTACAAATGAGGGCCTTTTCCTTGGAGATCCAGCTGTTAAATATGGACCAGCTACCACTTGTTATAACCTATTATTTTTTAATATGTTTTGTTTGTTGTTTGGAATGGAGGAGTAGGTCACTTCGGTTGCTTCTAGTAAAGTAGGAATAATACTGTTGATGAAAATAATAAAGAAATATGATCTAAAGATGAAGAAAGAGAAGAGCAGAAAAGCATTCTGAAGAATGGAATAATCATTCAAATAGCTACATAAAAACTATAAGTTATATAAACATATGCTTAAAAGATTATACCATCATATAAACAAAATGATACCATTTCAATAACTCAGAGTTTAAGGTGCTGTCAGGATCTGTTTTTATTTTGTATTTTGTTTGTTTGCTTGTTTTCCTTTTGATACAGGGTCTTACTATGGAACTCTGGCTCACATGAAAGTCTTTATGTAGACCATGCTGGCCTTGAACTCACACAGTCCCACTTGCCTCTGTTTCCTTGTGCAGATAAAAGGTGTACCTCACCATGCCAGGCTCTTTTTCAGGGTTAGTTCTGCTCCCCCCCTGGAATCCTTCCTCTGTATCAACTCTCCAAGTGCTAACTTGCTTCTCCACTTCTTAGTTTTCACTCCCTCCTCTATTATACATGGTTCACCTCACTTGCTATTTTTTAATCACAAACCTATTTTGTATGTGTCCTTTTAGGACTCCATCCTGTCTGTATCATTACTGTTCACGTAGCTCTCCATTTCCTGTCTTTATTGCCAAATAGTTTCTTTCCACATTCAGAATTACTGAAGTTGGGAAATCTTAAAAGTCAGTTTCTGCAAGCAACCTACACCATGGAAATCTTATTAGAAAAAAACAAAAAAACAAACCTACTTTTACACAATCTATTTGTTGAATATCTTCTCCATTAATTAAGGGAAACAAAGTTAATTAAGGTAATCCCTATATTATAAATTATCATTCTAGTTGGCTTCAAACAATCTGTCTCACTAAATGCCTGGCAAAGTAAAACAAGGTGAGTACAGGTATGGGAGGGATATAAAGATAGTGTTATGGGCATTCATATAAGGGACAATGTCTTTCTGGCTAAAGAAAGGCAATTTTCAGCCAAAATGCTTTAGATGAACTTCATGAACAGACACCTACTGTTACAAACAAAACATAAGAAGATGCTATTCTGGCAGAAGGATCTGGAAGTTGTTGGAAAAAAAAATTCTCAATGAGCATGTCATGCTTTGGCATAGCATAGGAGCAGGGCACTGATCATCATATTTCCCAGGCTGTGTTTTCAAGAAAGACAATGTCTGCCTTCTGGATGAAAGAACATGAATCTTCTGGGTCCATTATAAAAATCCCTTGTATCCTCAGCGCTGCACTCCTCACTGGTAACACAGCCCACTTTATGCACATGTATCATCTGGCACTTTTCATGTCACTGAAATAAAGTACAGTTTGAAGAGCTGGCTAAAATAGTACTAAGAGACTAGCTCCTGTGTCTACATTGAGTTATCAGCCTCCGTTTGCCTCTGATCCAGTCAGTCTCTTTCAGTGCACATGGAACAGCAATGGACTGACTTAATAGTCTGCATGCTATTAGTAGGGATGAATCTCAGGTTCTTCCAATGTCTTGACACAAGGACAGCATAATAGCCAGATTCTTTGTATAGGCTACGATGCAGGAGCCATATAGAAACTCTGGGATATATTACCATGGACAAGGTAGTGGGTGGTTGTTAGGTTGAGTGTTGAGTCTGAGTAGAAAAGGAACATTAAAATGCAGTTGAGATGAGTTGACCTGGTGGTAGTATAAGACGCTGGACTGACTTGAGTAGGAAAGACTGTAGGAATTATGCTCACAACTGATCAGAATCTTTTAAAAGGTTTATTTTTATTACTTTTGATTTTGTGTATATATACATATATGTACATATATATAAAATATATACATATATAGTTCTGTGCATGGGTCTGTGAATATGAATGCAATGCTTCAAACTGAACCTCTGCAAGAATGTTAAAACCTCTTAATCACTAAGCCCTACATTTCAGGTCCTAAACTGTGGCACTGGAAAGGGAGAAATACTTCTGATTTGAAAACTAGAACAGAAAATGAGATTTTCAGAAATTAGTAGACAAACTCTAAGAAGGAACATAGAGTCAAGAATAATTGTTTTTTTAAATGGGGTGGTCGAGCCTGTGTGTTTGTTTCAAACTTCTGCCTCGGTAGTCAAACCCAGGAGAACTAGGTTTTATATGACACAGAGGTATACTTACACACACATTCATACACAAAGCTGTTCACTTCAATATTGTTTATTAGATTGAAGCATTTGAAAGAACTTAAATAGTTACAATTTCTGAAGGATAAGAAAACTATTCAATGGTCATGAAATGACAGGATTTACCACAATTGAAATATAACAATCTCAAAAAAGTATTTTTTCAAGATTATTTTAATGAAAAATTTAAAACCACAGCACTTTGTCCATTTAATAATGAATATAAAATGAAGTGAAGCAAAAATCAAACTTTACAAAAGGTCATGCTCTCAACGGTATATAATTTTGGAAAAACTTGAAAGAGAAATTTTATCAGTGTCTCTCTACATAGCCTTGGCTGTCCTGGAACTCACTACTTAGACCAGGTTGCCCAGGAACTCACAAGAATCCAACTGCCTTTGCATCCTGAGTGCTGAGAGTAAAGACATGTGCCACCACACCCAGAGAAAACAAAACAAAACAAAACTTCAAGGAGAATTTAATCATTTAGTAATAGACTTATGGTTCTTTGGAATCTGATGAATTTGAGCATCTTTGATTTTGTCGTAGTCCATATATTGTACTTTCAGAGATTAAAAATAAATTAAGATGAGTTATTAGTTCATTCTGTGTAACAGGAAAATGTTTCTTTTTAAAAATATGTGAATTCTAGAATTAAAAATATAGGTAATGGATAAAATGTCAGTAAAATAAATGAATGATTTTATTTAAAATAATGATTCATTATTTGCCAGTAACTGCCAGACAATCTATTTCTACACCTCTCTGAGAACTCCATCCTCTAACTGAGACTTCAGTTGATATATTTTCTATAAGAAATGAGGGGATACTTGGCATGAGCAGGCTCCTGTTTGTGTTTTTTCCTCCATCACTTTTTACCTTGGCCTTTCTCAGTTTCATCATAAAACCCTTTCTGAAAGCTCTCACCATGATTTCTTTGCTTATTGTCCTCAGGCTGATCCCTGAGAGTTCTGATGATTCTCATACACTGCCCCTTCTCTGAACCTTTCCTATCCATCTGCCATTACTTAACCTATTCTTCTTCCCACTCCCTGTGGGTCATGCTCTCTCTACAGCAATGACAAAGAATGGTAATGACTTACTATCAGATTAAAAAAAAATCAATGCCACAAGGTTAATTAACTATTGTAATATGCCTCCCATTTATCCAATGTTTTACTTTTCTAGAAATAAATGTGCCCATATTCATTTCCATTGCTCCATTTAAGTTCAGAATAACATTCTTTTGTGCTTAGAAGACTGCAAATAGTTTTCCTATGTCTATCTTGTCCACTAAGTGACCTGAAAAATATAATTTGTTACAAAAAGATGAATAAACAAAGCAGGGCTTTTTTTTAATTAAAAAAATTATTCATTGGCCTCCAAGTTCTATTAAGAAAATAACTGAAATGTCTCTTCTATTTCAGTGAGTTCTATCTGATCAAGGACATACTTATGATTCTTGCTTCTTTATTTCCTGTGTTCTGTCTTCACTGTGTCCCAGAAACACTGCCATTCCCTCTGGCCTTTGGTCTGTCTGTTCTCAGAGCCTGCGGTTATTGGGTCAGATCCTCAGCTCAAAGGCTCTGGCTGTACTGAAGACCATAGCTTGAGTGTTTGGGTTTTTTTCGGAGGACTGTCCTGGCTGTACAAGGCATTCCTGGTTCTGTCTCTACCAAAAAAAAAAAAAAAGAAAGAAAGAAAAACAAAAGACCAACCCCCCGCAAAAAAAAAAAAAAACCACACACACACACAAACCCACAACTCCTTTTCTCCTTTCCTTTTTAATTAATTTTTAAAAATTTATTTTAGATACCAACCACAGTTTCCCCTCCCTCTTCACTTTTTGTTCCTTTTCTTCTTTCTAATTCTCCCCATCCACTACTAGAAAGAGTGAGGCCTCCCATGAGAGTAAAAAAGCAGGGCATATCAAGTTGAGGCAGGACCAAGCTCCTTCCCTTTGCATCAAGGCTGAGCAAGGCATCCCACCATAGGGAATAGGTTTCAAAAAGCCAGCTCCTGCGCCAGAAACAGGGTCCCACAAACAGACCAAGCTACACAACTGTCACCCACAGGCAAGGAGCCTAGTTCAGACCTATGCAGGCTCCCTGGAATCCATGAGTTTTCATGAACTTGGGTCACCTGTCTCTATGGGTTTCCCCTTCATGATCTACCTCCCCTTGCTTATATAATCCTTCCTCCCTCTCTTCAACTGAACTCCATGAGCTTAGCCCAGTGCTTGGCTGTGGATCTCTGCATCTGCTTCTACCAGATGGAGATTCTATGATGACAATTAGGGTAATCACCAGTCTGACTACAGGAGAAGGCCAGTTCAAACATCGTTTATGCTTTTCTTATTATCTCTATGAAGAACTATATTTTGGGATCTGTCTATATTGGCCACTATTCTATCAAATATAACATTAAGACTCCAGTGGAAAGTCAGACGTTTATGTCAAGACAGATGTTTGTCACTTCCATGCAAATAAATATGAAGATAGGTGTTCAAACACAACAGGAGATCCCATGATGTTGCTAAGGACACAGGCTCATTTTTTTTTTTCTGCTCCTTTCTCCTCAATACACAACCTTCAGTTTCAAGGTTACAGTAGAACTCAGACAACTGTTACAGCTCTAGTTGTGATGGATGAGACAGCTAGCAAGTGAGGTGTTATATTCTCCTTGAATCCCACTGCAAAGAAATTAATCACATGACCACACATCTCTGAAAAGGGAGCTCCGGAGATAGTATTTGTTCTGTATGATGTGTCAGAATTAAGCAATGTTTAGTGCCCAGGAAGAAGAAAGTGGAAAATGGATTGCAATCTCTTCCATAAGATAAAGAGTTCTATATGCTGTGAAGTTTATCACACTCAACATTCACCTCCTTTTTTTTTTTTTTTGTACTCTCAGGCTTTTTCTCTAAATAGTCACAACATAGTTGTTTAATAGTCCTTTATTTACATACAAGTAATGGGAGAGAGAGAGAGAGAGAGAGAGAGAGAGAGATTCCCAAGTTGCTTTTTTTTTTATTAGAGAGGGGACACTGTATTTTCTATATACCTTGGAAAAAGTTTCCTCTAATCTCATAGTTATTATCAGAATTAGTAAACAAATCCAGGAAAACAGCTACTGTCTCAACCTTTAGCTAAATCACATGCACATTTATAGAACCAAAAATAGTTAAATTTACTCTAAAGTAAGAAAACAGTGAAAAGGATATATGAATGCTTTGTTGGCAATCCACGTAACTACAGCCCATTTGGGAACACAACATATTTCTAAATTCAAGTCACAAAAAATATATAACTGATTAAAAAGAATGTCTCCTCCTAATTACTTTTTGTTCATTAATATCTGTCTATCCACTCACCTTTGAGTTGTACTTATATACTAAAACTAAGACAAGAACTACACTGTCCCAGTGAAAGTCACCAGTCATAGCTTACTATTAAGCATTTAAAATGTAGTTATTTGGAAAAAAGATTTGTTACAGGTGTAATGTACACATGAGTTATAAATAAATAAATAAATAATTATTTATTTAATGATTTATTTATTTATTACGCATACAGTATACAGAAGAGGGTACTAGATGTCATTATAGATAGTTGTGAGCCACCATGTGGTTGCTGGAAACCGAATACAGGACCTCTGGAAGAACAGTCAGTGCTCTTAACCTCTGAACTATCTCTCCAGCCCCTCAAATACTTATTATATAACAAAGATGTATGTAGCTCTTTAATAACTTTAAAAATAATTACCTGTTATGATAATTTCTTGGTCTTAATAAAATATCTTGAGAGAATAAAATTTATTGTTTTTCTTTTCACTTTTTAAAATGGTGACTAGAAGATTACAAATTATGTCAGTTACTTACATTTTATTTTATCTGGATAGCACTGACAGAAAGGTTACTGATTACCTTAAAATACACTCTTGTGTACATTCTGCTTAGACTTCCTGTACCTTTAAGTAAAATTAAACTGCTGGCAACTGTCATGGTCTAAGTGCATTCCTGAATCACTCATCCAGTCTCATCTTTGAAGGTTTTGTTCCCATCCCTTACAATACTTTCTTCCCAATAAGAAACCATCATTTACAAATACAACACAGCTTTATGTTGAAATGTCCGTATGCTTTTAACAGCTTGATTGGCTTCATGATTTCTTTATTGGGCAGAAATTATGCTTCTGAACCTTTCTATTCCCTGACTCCCTTAGCTTTGATACAAGTTAAATAGATGCCAGAGTATAAGAGAATACACAGTGCTCTAACAGGTCTGTCTGTCTGTCTGTCTGTCTCTCTTGGGAAGCAAGAAAGGCAGACTGACCTATGCTAGAGGAATTCAATCAGGAAGGCTGAGAGATTAAAGTGAGTGCTTGAGAAAGAGAAGGCTGCCCAGAGGTCTTTTGAAAGTGATGAATACTATTTGTGTGGTGTGAAGTAAAGGAGAAAACACTTGCTATGAATGGCAAATGTATGCTGTTAACAATCTGCACCATGTGAAGAGTGCAGATCTGAGGTCTTTTAACAAATGCTGTATTTTCAACATTCACTGGAATTGAGATGGTTTAAAGAGAAAGTCTCATACCTGGCCATGTTATAAAAATTTAGAAAATTACTTCTGAGTATCTCAAAGCAATTCAATACAAAATACTAGTAAAATGTTCCTGATATTTCAACATTCTGTGGTCCCTCAAAAGCATGGGTAAAGAAAATTTATTGCAAACTTCTCCTTAGGGTCAACATCCTCTCACTAATGGTGATTAGAATTAGCCATGCCTCCAAAATCCTGGACAGACATCTTGAGCTGACTTCAAGTAGTATTATTATGACCCAAGAGTATACCAGAGGGCTTTGTGACCAGTTCCAGGCTTGCCTGAACTTTCCTGGGTAAGTATGTGAAGGCTGTTAGGACTGAACCGAGACCATTGGGAGTGAAATTCAAGGTCAAGCTGTACACTATCCATCTACTGGGCATCTTTGCCAGGAAAAAGTTCATGAGCTGCAATATTTTTAAAGCTTGAATCTCTCCCAGAACTTACACTGCAATCCAGTATTTATAGGATATTATCTTTCTTTGACTTTTTGTTCTGAAGGATATGCTTACCTTTAAGGTAAAAATCATCAACATCATCAACAGATTTAACTGACTCTTGGTCAGGCCCATAATTTCTCATATATCTAATTCATAACACAGCTAAACACTAAAGTATTATAAGATAATTTATAGCACTGATATATAATGTAAACAATGCAAACAAGATGTATGTAAACCATGTAAAATAACAATGTGAAAAATGTAAACAAGAAAAGTAGACAACAAAAATAAGGGTAATGTGATAGTTAATTTCAATTGTCAAGTTTTTGAGACTTAGAATCACCTAGGAGAAAAGACTCCAGGCTTGCCTGTGGAGGTTTATCTTGATTAGGTTAATTGAGGTGAGAAGACCTGTTCACTGTGGGTGGCAACATTCTTGAATCCCAAATTGTATGAAAAGGAGAAAGTGAGCTGAACACAAGCCTTTCTGCTTCCTGATTATGAACACAATGTTACCAGTTGCTTCCAGGACTCTGCAGCCACTACAGATTATATCATTGAATAGTTGGCTGAAATAAAAGCTTTCTTCCCAAAGTTGCTTTTGTTATGCCATGTTACAGCATTGGAAAAGTAACTAGTACAAGTAAGTAAGCAAATTCTACTAGTTTGAGCATGCATATATACCATAAAAGTCTTTATACTTGCTATATGTGGGCTATATGCTTTACAATAGTTGTATGTCTAGCAACCAGAGCAAGATTACATAATTAGATTTGTAATAAGCAGATATTTGTTACCCAGAGCCTACATCAAGCTGATCAAGTTTCCATTCATCATCACTCACTCCTTTTCAGGGTATATCTATTTCTAGGCAGGATGGTTATAGAGGAACTTAGTTCTGTCTTGTATAAACTTCCAATGAATCTTAGCCAATAGTTTTTTTAATATAAGATGCAAATAATTTTGTTATTACAGAAATTTTACAGAAAATTATCTTGCAAAATTTGAACTTGCTGAACATTTTTTTTTGACATGGTTCCTCTTTGTAGCCCTGGTTGTCCTGGAAATAACTATATAGGTCAGACTGGCCTTGAACTCACAGAGATCCATCTTACTCAGAGTGCTGGGACTAAAAGAGTTCTGGGAGTACAGGTATGGTCATCATACTTGCTTTGATTTACATTAAAATTAAGCATTGAAATAATTATGATTATATGAGTCTTAGTAAGTGAGGTAGACTGAATGATAAAAAGATGTTATCCTATGGCAAGGAAAATTCCTTTTGTGAGCTTTTTTTTAAAGTGAGCACTTGCTTATAAATCACTAATTTGTTACAAAATACTTTTTCTTTGTGCATTTATTTATGTATTTATTTATTTGTTGGAAAAGTATCTTGTCCCATTTTCAGTTTGCTATATAACCCATGCATACCTCATATTTGTGATCCTTCTGGCTCTACTTCCATTATCTGAGATTATTTATAGTCAGTAGTATGCAATCATTTACAGATATTTAGTAAAAGTAACTATTGGCTCTTCATTCTCCTCATGACAGGGCTAGATATCATGGTAATTAGCGTGCCTCTACATTAATTTGTCATCTAGCTCTATTTGTTGCTTCTTCATAGAGTTGTTTTCCTACCCTAGAATTATACTCTTAATTCCATGAATAATAATTAGGTACCTACAATCCCACTAGCCAAAAACTGCTTTCTAACTAATAAAATTGAAGTTATTTACCCTGTCATTGTCTACTTAGCAAACTGGTATAACACTGATTAAAACTCATCCATCATCTACTGCATTCTCAATTATGTAGGAGGTCCATGTAGTTCAAAATAGATGATGCATATATTGCTTTTATGTTTTGAAGCATAATTCCTAAGGTGTGAGCCTAAAATATGCACTCATGTCTCAGAAATGTAAAAACTTTTCATATGAGTGACATGGTCATTTTCCTTGTGCGGCCTCTGTCAAGGCAGTTCTTTCTCCAATTACTTCTCTATACGTAGGGCTAACGGAAGTAGCTCATGTCTGTGGGAAAGCCATAAAATCTCCTGAGAAAAGTAACTCAGTTAGTCTACTTCTTCTGTTCATGGTACCATCAATTATGACCGCTAATAGATTACCTTAGATCCCAGATCATTCTGACCAATCCAGGCCATCAGTTTCTATGATATGGCTTCTGTATCTTTCTATAGAGCAAATCCAAGGTCTGAGATGTATTGGGCTTTCAAGAATGTGGCACATGTCCCTTTTGTTTCTATACTTCCAAATGTATCTGAGAAATTTCTTACCCCATTCAGAAAGATATTATTTATAATTGATGTGAGAGAGGAAAAAAAAAACCAGGAAAACTCAACTTCCTAAATTCAACTAACTAAGATTATGTGTATATACCAGTGTGATCAGACTTAGGAAAAAGGGCTTATTTCTTGCAAACATAAGGTTTTCTTTAGAAACTTGTCCTTTTAAAAAAATACACACTAATTATGTCATTTCATGTCCTAAAAGTTTCAATGACTTCTAACCAAATACATAATAAAGTTCATAATCCTCACACTGATCTTCAGAAATGTGATTTGGCTCTGTAGTCACATTTTATCTCTAGACAGAATGATCCATTTGTAAATTTTGAAACAAGTACATAAAATACTTTTGTTCAAATTGATCTCTACACACAGTGTCTAGGTGAGCAATGAGGTACCCAAGAACTCAGGGAGAGAGAAGTACAGATTGCTCCTTTCTTAACATTAAAATTTGAGTAAAAGTGCATTATAGCACATAAGATATACAATATAAAGGAACAGAATATCATCAAATTGAGATCTAAGTCCAATGCATTACATCTGACAAAAGGTTCTCATCTAAAATACTCAAGGAAATTTTTAGAATTTGAATAGCAAAACACTAAACCATAAAATTTTAAAGATGGTTCAATAGACGTAGAAATTTCTTGAAAAATAAAAAACTGTTCCAACATGTCCATTTAAAAATTTCCACATCACTAGTCATTAGAAAAATGAAAATCAAAAGCATAATGAGAAACCTGTTTATCAGTCTGAGCTTTATGAAAAAGACTACAGATTATAGTACTAACCAGGGTGTAGAGGAAACGAGAACCCTTGTACATTGTCAGTTAGAATATAAATTAGTACAGACATTGTAGGACACAGGACATAGAATCCTCATATCACAGTGACATCAACCACAGTTGAACTTCTATATGAGCAACCACTGTCATTTCCAACATATATAGAAATGCAGAGTATGTCAATAGAAATGAGAAACATGGACAGATGAGTAACCTCATGATCTCTCTTTCTCTCTCTCTCTCTCTCTCTCTCTCTCTCTCACACACACACACACACACACACACACACACAAACACACACACACACACACACACATACTCTTTTTTCATGAAACTTGAGAGTGATATGGTGGTTATCTGTATGTGATGAAAGAAAGTCTGTAGAGAACTGGGAAAGGTTGATGAATTAGAAATAATAAGCTCTGGCGCACTATGGTACAGAAGGCTGTCTACAGACAACAGTTATACAGTATATCTCAAAAAGCTAGAAGAACAGATTTTGATTATTTTCACAATGAAGAAAAGATACGTGTATAAGGCAATTTGGTTGACTTGATTTAAAAATTGCACAATGTGCACATTTTTGAAATATCACAGGATTCACCATAAATCTATGTCAGTCTTTAAGCTTGTATGCACCAGTAAACAAATTTTTAAAAAGAACAGAAAAAAATAAAGTCAACATGACTACAGATGGGACAAAATGAAAGGATGTACTATCTCTTGCCATGAGATAAGAAGATAAAATCATTACTCCAGTGTTCCCATAAAAGCACAAATTCAGTCTAAACACAAGGAAACATTTGATAAAGTGAATTTAGGAACATTTTGTATGTAACTTGATGAAACCATCAGGTTATGATAACAGGAAAATACCAAGGAAGCAGCTTAATTAAAGGAGGCAACAGAAACCCAGAAGCTGATGAGAAGTTAGATTGTGTTCTTTCAAACTGGAACTACTGCAACAGTTCATCAAGCCTTAAGCCATGTGTGTCTGTGACTAGGTGGCTTCAACACATACTTGTAACTATCCTTCCCTCATTGATATTATTATAATTATGTAGAAAAATGCATTAAAATATGATGAAAATATTTATGTATATATTTGGAAAAATGAGGTTCTTATTAATGACTTGCTCACAGGGCTCAAAATAAAAAAGCTCTTCAACTTTCTCATGTTATTTCCTAGGAAGCTTTTGGTGTTTTTCAAAATAAAAGTTCAGGGAATAGAAAGAAACACATACCTCCCCCAACACACACACACACACACACATGCACACACACCACACAGACCCTAAAGAATAAACCCAGTTCAGTTTTTAAACTGCACATCACAAGACAACAAAAATTATTAAATATAATAAATAATAATTATTAAAAAATAAAAAAATCAACTGTAGAGAAAGGCAGAAATTGAACAGTGGATGAGAATCTAGTGTTCTCCTTGAAGCCTAAAAATAGTTTTCTGTAGTCATTGTAAGTGTTGTGATGGGGTTGGTCTCACATTGAAGATCTAGAAATATGAATAGTGGCAGAAATGACAAACATCTAGTATTTAATGTTTGTTGATAGTATCATCTCCCCCCCCACAAACAACTCATTTCTGTGTTTAACAGTGCCTATAAGGTGTGAACAGCACACAAAAGTACTTGGTGCTTTTTAGAAAATTAATTCTTTGTGTGATGTGCCCTAGACATATCAATATCAAAACTATAAATACAGTCTGAGATTACAAGATTACAAGGGTCTTCTCACTATGAACACCTACTATATTGGAACATTATGGAGTATCATGTGTTCAGGTTATCCCCAGATAGCACGCCTATATCACATCACATGCATTCTTCAAGGTACACATCTGTGGGGTTCTTGCTATCACCATCCTTTCTCATATTAGCTCATTTAATGCTAATGTTTCCTGGTGTTGACTAGGGGGCTTGACTAGAGGGTCTCATTCTTCCTTTCTTAAAAATACAATGTATTGTCTCTTTTCCTGAAATGTAGTGAGTGAATTTAAATTATGATGTAGTGAACATTCCTAACACACATTAGGAGATAACAATGTTCTAAAATAGCTGCTGTCATAAATGCTGTGGTGTTTTGAAAGAAAATGGTTCCCAAAGGGAGTTACATTCTTAAGAGGCTTTGTTGGAGTACAGAAAGCACTGGAAGGGAAAACCCAAACTAAGAAAGTCAGATGTACTCATGAAAACACAAACAACAGATAATCTCACATCAGCAAATCTCAAAGAAGGGAAAGACACACACACACACACACACACACACAACAATCAAATAAATAACAGAAATTAACAATCACTGTTCACTAATCTTGCTTACTATCAATGGACTAAATTCCCTATAAAATTCACCTATAAAAAAAAACAGGCTAAAAGACTGCATATAAAAACAGAATCCATCCTTCTGTGGCATAAAAGAAACACATCTCAACTTCAGTGACAGACACTAGCTCAGAGTAAAGCACTGGGAAAAGACTTTCCAATCAAATGAACTTAAGCAAGCTAGTGTAGCTATCCTAATATCTGAATTTCAAATTAAAATCAATCAAAAGAGATCACGAAGGACATTACATATTCATCACAAGAAAAATTCATCAAGATGAAGTCTCAATTCTGAACATTTATGTCCCAAATACAAGGGTACACACATATGTACAAGAAACATTGCAAAAGTTTAAATGGAACATCAACCCCACATTTAATAGTGGGAAACTTCAACACACTACTCTCACAAATTAACAAGTCTGCTAGACAGAAACTTCAGAGATAAATAAAAAAATAGCATATGTTATGACTCAAATGGATTTAATAGACATTTACAGAACATGCCACCCAAACACAAAAGAATATAGGTTCTTCTCAGCACCCCATGGAACCTTTAAAATTAACCACATAGCAATTTTAAATTTAAATTTAAGCAATTCTTAACAGACCCCCCTCAAATTGGAATAACTTCCTGTATTTTTTCAGATCACCATAGCTTAAAGGTAGAATTCAAACAACAACACAAATTGCAGAAAGCCCACAAACTCATGGAAAGTGAATAATGCTCAACTCAATCACAACTGGGTCAAAAAAGAAATAAGAAAAGAAATAAAGACTTTCTAGGATTCAATGAAAATGGATGCACAACATCCCCAAACTTATGGGACACTATGAAAGCAACACTGACATGAAAGTTCATAGCACTAAAGGCCTATATAAAGAAATTGAAGAAATCCCCTACTAGGGACTTAACAGCACACTTGAAAGCTCTAGACAAAAAAGAAGCTAACTCACCCAGGAGGAATAAACATCAGGAAATAATCAAATTGAAGTCTGAAATCAATAAACTAGAAACACAAAGAACAATATAAAGAGTTAATGAAACAGAGTTGGTTCTTGGAGAAAATGAATAAGACAGACAACTCTTATCCAAACTAACCGAAAGGCAAAGAAAGAATATCCAAATTAACCAAATCAGAAACAAAAAGGGAGACAAAACAACAGACACTGAGAAAGAAAAGAGAATCATCAGGTCCTACTTCAAATGTCTTTACTACACAAAATTGGAAAACCTAAAAGAAATGGACAATTTTCTGAATAGGTTATCACTTGCAAAATTAAGCAAAGATCAGACAAACAATTTAAATAGACTTATATCACCTAAGGAAATAAAAGTAATCATTAAAAGTCTCCCACCCCCCACCCCCCAAAAAAAAGCAGAGGGCAAGATGGTGTCAGCACAGAATTCTAGCAGTATTTCAAAGAAAAGCTAATAATAATACTCTCAAATTGCTCCACACAATAGAAACAGAAGTAATACTGACAAACTTTTTTTTAATGAGGCTACTGTTACCTTTATATTCAAACCACACAAAGATGGAACAAAGACAGAGCATATCAGATTAATCTCCCTTATGCAAAAATACTAAAAATACTGGCAAACTCAATCCAAAAACAGATAAAAAAAATTAGCCACCATCATGATTGAGTAGGCTTCATCTCAGAGATGCAGGGATGGATCAACATATAAAAGTCTGCCAATGTAATTCACCATATACACAAATTGGAGAGAAAAAAAACCCCACATGATCATTTCCTTAGAAGCTAAGAAAGCCTTGAACAAAATCCAACACCCCTTAATGCTCAAAGTCTTGGAGAGATCAGAAATACAAGGAACATACTGAAACATAATAAAAGCAATATACAGCAAGCCAACAGTCAACATCAAATTAAATGGAGAGAAAATCAAAGTGATTTCACTAAAATCAAGAACAAGATAAGGCTTCCAATTTCCTCAAATCTACTCAATATAGTACTTGAAGTTCTAGCCAGAGAAATGAGACAACAAAAGGAGATCAAAGTGATACAAATTGGAAAGAAAAAAGTCAAGTTTACACTATTTGCATGATATGATGGTACACATAAGTGAACCCAAAAATTTTACCAGGGAACTTCTACAGTGATAAGCACTTTCAGTAATGTGGCATGATATAAGATTAACTAAAAAAAAATCAGTAGTCCTCTTATATACAAATGATAAATGGGCCAAGAAAGAAATCAGAGAAACATAACCCTTTACAATAGCCAGAAATAATATAAAATATCTTGGGGTTACTCTAACAAGCAAGCAAAAGACCTGTGTGACAAGAACTTTAAGTCTTTGAAGGAAGAAATTGAATAAGATATCAGATATCAGAAAATGAAAAGATCTTCTATGCTCAAAAATAGGTAGAAACAACATAATAAAAATGGCAAGTGTTCTAATAAGAGCAATTTATAGATTTAATGCAATCCCCATCAAAATTCCAAAACAATTCTCCACAGACCTCTAAAGAACAATACTCAACTTCATATAGAAAAACAAAAACCAAAAATAGCCAAAACAATCCTGTGCAATAAAGAAACTTCTAGAGGCATCATCATTCTCAACTTTAAGTTCTATTATGTCTACTATGGAGTTATAGTAATAAAATAGCTTTGTGTTAGCATAAAAACACACATATGAAATCAAATGTAAGATCTTGATATTAATCCACACACCCATGAGCACCTATTTCTTGACACAGAAGCCAAAAATATAAAATGGAAAAAGAAAGCATCTTCAAGAAATGTTGTTGGCATAACTGGATAGTGGCATGTAGAAGGATGCACATAGATCAATCCATATTTATCACCTTGTGTAAAACTCAAGTCCAAATGGAACAAAACCTCAACATAATCCCAGTTTCAATGAACCTGATATAAAGAAAACTGGAAATAGCCTTGAATCATTCACACAAGAGACTACTTCCTACATATAACACAAATAGCAAAGACACTAAGAGCAACAATTAATAAATGGGACCTCCTGAAACTGAAGCTCCTGTAAGGCAAAGGAAAGATAAATAAATAAAAATGACAGCTTACAAAATGGGAAAAGATCTCACCAATCCTACATCTGACAGAGAGTTGAGGTACAACTCCAGAAACTAGACATCAAAATACCAAACAACCCAACTTACAGATATAAAAACAGACTCAACAAAGAAATCTCAAATGGCTGAAAGACATTTTAGAAATTGCTCCATGTCCTTAGTCATCAGGGATATGCAAATCAAAAGAACTCTGAGATACCTACCATCTTACACCTGCCAGTATGGCTAACACAGAGGACAGCTTATATTGTAGGGGATGTGGAGCAAGGGAAACATTCTTCCACTGTTGGTAGGAGTGCAAACTTATATAGTCACTTTGGAAATCAATATTATGACTTCTCTGAAAATTGGGAATTAATTTATCTCAAGATCCAATGAAATTACTCTTGGGCATATTCCTAAGGTATGCTCAATCATACCACCAGGACACTTGCCCAACTATGTTCGTAGCAGAATTATTCTTAATAGCCAGAATCTGGAAACAACCTAGATGTCCCTCATCCAAATAATGGATAAAGAAAATGTGGTACATATACACAATGAAGTATTACTTAGCTGTAAAAAAACAATGGCATCATGAAATTTGCAGTCAAATGAATGGAACTAGAAAATATCATCCTGAGTGAGGTAACCCAGACTCGAAAGACAAACATGTTACGTACTCACTCATAAGTGGACACTATATGTAAAGCAAAGGATAACCAGACTATAACTCACAGTTCCATAGACCTAGCTAACAAAATGGACACTAAAGGGGATACATGAAGTGTCCTATAAAGGAGAAATAGATGAGACCTCCTGGGGAGAAGGGGGGCAATAGTGAGGAGGGGATAAGAACATGAGTAAATGGGGATAGTCTAGCTGGGGGACAGAAGAAGGTATCTTGAAAGAGGAAGACATTATAAGGTTAGGAAGAAACCTGGCCTAGAGAAATTCCTGGAATCTACAAGGATATCCCCAGGGTTAGACTACTATCAATGATGGAGAAGGTGCCTAAGCTGGCCTACCCCTGTAATAAGATTGATGAATATCCTAATGTCATCATAGAGCCTTCATCCAGTAACTGATGGAAATAGATGAAAGGATCCACAGCCAAGCACCAGTCCAAGCTCTGGGAGTCCATGTGGAGAGGAAAGTTTTAAGCAAGGGATTATTTAAGCAAGGTAGTGGTGAGGGGGTCAAGATCATGATGAGGAAATTACAGAGACAACTCAACCAAGCTAAGGGGAACTCAAATTTTAGACTGACAGCCGTTGAGCCTGCATGGAATCCAACTAGGCTTTCTCCATGCGGAAAACAGTTGTGAAGCTTGGTCTGTTTGAGGAACACATGGCAATGGGATCAGGATCTATCCCTGGTGTATGATCTGGCTTTATAGTGCTCATTACCTTTGGTAGGAGCCTTATCTTTTTGAAGGAGGAGATGTGCGGATGGGTCATGGTTGGGAAGGCTGGTGGGGAGAGCAGGAGAAGGGATGAGAGGGGAATCTTCAGTTGGTATATAAAATAAATTTTAAAATATTCTTAAGTTAAAAAAATAAATGAGAAGAAGAGGAGGAGGTGGTGGTGGTTTTGCAGTCGCAATGTCTCTTTACATCTAACTTAGACAAGAACTGTTTCATCAATTTTATGGTACTTCTAACTATGAACTTCAGCTTATAAAAAAAACCAAAAAAAAAAAACAAAACAAAACAAAAAAAAACCTAAACAAAAACAACAGTAGAACTGTTTTCCAATAAATCTTTTAACTTATGGTAATAAAAATTCCTGCAGTTTGCTTTGTTATTCATAAAAGAAATATAATAATATTTACTCTTTAGTATAAATGAATATATATGTTTTTTAAAAAGGCAAAGAAAAGAAAGAGCAATCCCCAAAGTATATGAAAGATCCAGAAACAGCCAGAGAGGATGAGGATGATTTTTATTAGTGTCTACAGCAAAAGGCAGAATGTGGGCTTGGGTTTGAAGAGTGATTAAGATCTACTAAGAACTTGGGGTTTCCAGATGAGAAAATCAACTTCAGGTCCAGAAGAAGGTGGTTTATCTTGAACATCATGCCTAGCGATATGTGGCTTGTGCATCAATTTAAGGTGAAGTGGTTGTCCCTGCAGAAGAGGGAGGACCAGGAGATGATAGTGAAGTGAGAGCTATCTTGAAGTTAAAGGTTTAGATTTCCTGCTACCTGAGGTTCTTGAGGTCAGACTCCTAGAGCGTCGTTGGGTTTTGGAACTGGCTGTTTAGCAATTAGTGATACCTAGGAATGAAGTCTATCTCCGTGGTGCAGAAGGATGTCAGTGGTGAAGTGCTTCTGTTTTCAGCAAGTTTTACAAAGTGTCCGTGTCTCAGAAAGGACAACTCCCTTCAGGTCTTTTAGGATGTTAAATGCGATCATGCTTGGTCTTACCATATCTCTATAAGGGAAGGTTGAGGAAACTGATGAGGAGAGATTTAGAGTGAGAAGAAGCTTTTGCCAACAGTTCTGGAAGAATAAGGGCCCCAGCGAGGAGTCAGAGTGTGCTGAGAGAGAGACTCTGTGTCAGTGGTAGAATGACTCATTCGTTTTCCAAGGACCTGTCCAATGCTTATCCTCTGCTAGGCCTGGCGATAGCTGCTAGGAGCCACAGTCCCCATCCAACAGTGAGACTGAGAGCAGAATCAATGAGAGATTACTAATTTAATATGCAAGTAGTATGCCTTTATCTTAAATTAATGCCTCCAGATTTCAGGGACTATGTTTTAGCTTTCTGCCTTCCTAGCTGTCCTCTCCAGAAGTATTCAGTTAATGCCTATCTAATAGAATACTTTTTATTATTGTGTATGTATGAGTTTGAATGAAAATGGCCATTAGAGGCTCATATATTTGATTATTTGGTTTCCAGTTGTTTGAATTCTTTGAGAAAGACTAGGAGGTATGGTCTTGATGGAAGAAGTGTGCCCTTGGGAGTGGGCTTTGAGGTTTCAAAAGCTCACACCATCCCTGGTTAACTCTCTCTGCCTCATGTGTATGGGTGAAGATTTAAGCTTTCAGCTACTGGTCCAATGCCATGCCTGCCTGCCATCATGATGGTAATGGACTCTAATCTTTAAAGCCAGATTAAATGAGCCCAAATTAGAGGAGCCCCAAATCAAATGCCTTTTCTTTTGCAAATTGAAACCATAGTGGTTTGTCATGGCAATAGGAAGGTAACTGAAGCACATTCTATAGTGTCTGAATACTTCTCTTTCTTGATAATAAACATGCCTATACAGATGTCTAGCCTGCTGCTATGACTGTCTACTGTCAGGGAAGAACTGTATGTTATCCTAAAGTTCACAAGTCAGAAAGTAATAGCCATATTTCTTCAGGTTGTTTAGGGAACCACTTCAGAGTTTTGGAAGGTTAGGGTTAGGAAGGTTTGGAAGGTTAAGGTTAGGAAGCATCTGCTGACCTCTGACCCTTCACACTTCTGCTCTGTTTCAATCCTCTTTGATGCCTTTCTTCTTGACAAGACAAAATGTGGATGCTAAGTTGTTCTATCCTACTCTGCCTGGGCCTTCCTTACCCTTTCATTCTTTTTCCAGTTCCAGACACTCTTTTAGGTTCCGGGGCAGTGAAGATTAAGGAGCCACAAGTCCATCAATTAGAATTAATAAACGCATAGATACTTAAGTAAATTACTACCCACTGGGTACAAAGCAGAGGAGGGGGAAAGGATTTCTCTCTACATTAGGAAAAGTGCTGAGGATACAAAGTGCCACTGGATAAATCCTGCCTCCCATGACCTCTCAAGAGGGATGATTTTGCTTTTAAGAGAGGTGTCGAACACTACCAGATCATGAGAATGTGTCTGAGAGATATCTTACTAGATTCTTTGAAATAATGACTTGGGAATTCAGAGAACGCTATGGTTTAAACTGCAAATGGCTCCATAAGGGGATGCCTGAAGGTGATTGAGTTGAATGCAATTGTTCAGAATTTAAAAGGAGAATCCATTTTGCAAATGCCCAGTGAACTTTTCCCATATAATCATTGTAAGATGAAATACTGGCTACTTAGTCATTTTAAATTGAGCAGGGCAAAACTCGGGAGGTTTTTGTTTATTTATTTGGTCATTTTTTTTTTTCAAGTATGAGACACACAATATTTACATTTCAGTCAGCTCCTAGCCTGAGGTCTTCTTGTTGGCTGACCCCAGACTCCTGCTCCATTTCCTCTCAGTTCAGGGTCTTCTCCAAGCAGTTTGTTATACCTGTAATTCTCTAGCTGAACTGATTAGCATTTGTAAAGCCAGCCTGAAAATGTTGCTTTACTCTGACTTAACATTTCTTTCCCCATATGGTTTGCATGGCTTTGCTTGCTTGTCTTGTAAACAGTATTTAGTCTTTTCAAAATTATATCTACTTGTATTTTCCTAAGCCTACATCATTTATCCCAGGGCATGTAAGAAGGGAAGGATTCCTGGTTTCAATAGAGATGAAGTTGCTTGATTAAAGTGGAGGCATTTGAGACACTTTTAAGTGGATGAACTAGCTTGTTCATTGTCACGGCTATAGCTGAAGCCATGGTAAAGAAAGCAGTTCTTTTCACTTGAGCTGCTGTCTGGGGAACAGATGACCTGGAGCTGTCATGGGCTGATGTGATGGGTAATAGTTTGGGCATCTTCCCCCCTTCTCTCTCTTTGAGATGATTAAGAGAATTGATAACATGTTGAACTAAATGTCAACCAAAATCAATACCCGGGAGGTAGGAACAGGTTGAGGCCAGTGAATTGACTTCAGACAAATAAGCAGGCCAAAGGAACAGAATCCCCACTTGGGGAAAAGCTAAGCTACCTCCTGATGCAACTGCAAAGAATTATTAAACCTGCTGTTGGAACTAGATGTCACCAAGTACCAGAGAAAGGTGGGAAGGGTGCTAGGGTCAAGCCGCCCCTCTGAGCTAAGAAGACAGCTTCATGTTACAGTCTCAACCAGACTATTTGAAAAATAGAGCATATCATGTAGTCCTCTACAAAACAACTGATTAAAACCGAGACTGTATCAAGCTGATTTTTCACAATTCCTGTTTCTAAAATAAAGCACTTCTACTTGTCCTTTTTAATTCTTTGGATTTAAGAGAAATTCTCACTATGGAATTTAGGCTGGTCCAGAACTTAGTATATAACCAATCCTGGCCTTGAACTCATGGCAAACCCCTTGCTTCAAGCTTACTAGTGCTGGGATTGCACCTATGAATCCTGGGGATTCTAGTCCTGTGGATTCTAGTTCTGAACTAAAATCACTTGTACCTTATTTTATGAAGTGTGTTCTGCTTCTTATGTTAACCCTTTCCCTGGCAATTTTCATAGTTTCTTTGGTGCTCTTATTATTTCACTGGGTAGTCTAAGCTACAGATAAAGACAGAAAAGAAAAAATAGGGTGGGGGCAGGAGAGAGAGAGAGAGAGAGAGAGAGAGAGAGAGAGAGAGAGAGAGAGAGAGAGAGAGAGAGAGAGAGAGAGAGAGAGCGTTGAAATGTTTGGACTTATGTATAGCCCTCTTTCCTGGTACTCTATACTGCAGGCTATTTTTGTTTACATATGAGCTTAATAATAAATGGACAAGAGTATAACAAATTCCTTAATGAAATTTAGCTCCACATAGTTTCTATGTAACTTAAGTGTTAGTTTCAATATTCCATTCCTAGGTTCAGAAGGTAAAGATTGTCAAGTCTGATCACCAGCACTACATTCTTGGGACCCACAGGAAAGAGAGAATGGACTCTGAAAAGTTGTCACTGAATGCCATACCTGCACCATGGTACACTTCTTCACATACACATCATATATCCACCATACACACAATGAACCAATATATAAATCTATCAACCAATTAATCAATAAACAAAAATGTAATCTTATTCTTGGATGAGGCTTAAATGAAAACTTGAAGGTTAAATGGTTTCAATGTTTATTGAAAAGTATACTGATTTTAGAAATATAACTAATATTAATTATCTAGATATAAAAGTTATCAATCAGATGTCTGCAATGGCTTCCTTCCTACCTGGAATCTGGTGCATTTTCAGCTTTACATGTTAGATCCATCTATTTCACCAAGGTGCTTAGAAATATATGCAGCAACAGTATTCAGATCATTGCCCTTAACCTTAAACCAGCATCTTGGCAACCCTCATCCAATCCCCTCTACTCCACTGAATGTGAGTTAGAGATAAGGACTCTCTCCCTTCAACTCAGATAAACTGGGTGTCACTCTCAAAAGCAGGCACAAAACATATGTGACTTTTTACCTTAGAGACACATGCTCCTTTGCTTGCTTCCTTACTCTGAAGGAAACCAGCCTCTATGCTGAGGCTTGCTCCATGGAAAGACTGTAGGGATGACCATAAGGTCATCCTTAGTCCTCAATTAGTAAGGAAGTGAGGCTAACAGTGGCAGAGAAACCTACACTGTCAGTGACTTCACAAGTGACCTTGATGTAGATGTCCCTCCCCCCAACTTCAGAGGACACCAAAGCCTAAGCTGACATCATGACAGCAATCTGCATTAGGACTTGATTCACAAAAACTGTAAGCTCACAGACTTTTGCTTTCTTAAGTCCTTAAATGTTGAGATGATTTGTTAAATAGCTAATAATAATTAACATATCTGAAATGTTTTAGTCATATAAATTCTGAAGATCTATTTCTTATTTACCACATCAGAACCTGTAGGAGCTGACATCAGTAATTCATGTTTTAATGAGTCTTCTGGGCAATTCCGGTGCATCTTGGGTTTGAGGAGTAATTATTTCTAGGGTTAAATCTAAAACTGTGGCTCAGACTACAAGGCTCTTTCATGACAACTTAGAAAGCAACACACTAGCAACAGGTAAGAGAAAAAGGAGTGGGAGGAGCCTAGAGGAAGACAGGAGACCCTCAGGAGTGGTGAAGGGAAGGAGGAACAGGCAGGGGTGATGAGCGAGTGTGCTCTGAGTATATGCTATTCTTAAGAGAAACTTCTTCTGAATCTCATCACTATATACGAATAATCCATACAAATAAAATACCATGCTTGGGCCAAAAAAACAACAGCATCATCAGACATAAATGCAAAGGCCTATTTAATTCCTCCTAACAAAGCCAAGCCAATACAAACAAAAGCCTTTGCTTAATTCTGTGCTCGTCATTCTTAGGAATTTTATATTATAATCAGTTTATTAAGCTTTGCATATAGTTGAAGATATTCTAATAGTCACTGAGTATCTTATTAGTTACCCAAATTACATCAATTACAGTTATTTCATTTACTAATGAATGTAATGAGAGATGCAGCATACTACATATCAAGTTTTATCATAAACACTTTCTATGTAATATGATAATTTCCTAACCAACACTTACAAGATTGCTGCTATTATTATCTCCACTTAAAACTGAGAACACATGTTTCAGAACAATGAAGCAGTTTTCCTGAAAGCATCTGACTGCTACCTGGTGAGGTTAGACTTGGCATAGTTTGACCTTGAACTTGGCATTTTAAACTAAAGAACTACACTGTTGCCCAGAACATAGTTTCTTAAATTGCCTCTGGTCCTTCAAGTCTGATGACCTCTTCCACAAATAAGTTTAAATATAATGCCATTATGCTATTATACACTTAAGATATATTCACTATATATCCCTAGAAAGTTTCCAGATACTACAAATTTAGCATTAAGAAGAATGGACAAAGAAGAAACAAAAGAAAAAAAAATCACTTCGCTGTAGTTTATATTCTAGGGATGAAAGAAAGTCTCACACAGCTTGATCTGTTGCCAATGTTGTTCTATTGAAAACGTAGTCCTCAATGTGGTAATCCTGAGAAGTAAAACTTTTAAAAGGATTAAGTCATGGGAACTCTCATTCATAGAAGGATTAATGTCAGCATCTTGGAAGTAGTTTTCTTAACATGAAAATGAATTTTCTTTTGATGACTTGAATGTATTTGGCCCTCATTTTCTCTCAGGCATGATTTCCTGGTTTCACCTTCCATCAGGAGATGATCAATACAAGGTTTTTTCTTTTAGACCTGTCTATTAAACCTTGGAAGTTCCATTATCTAGACTAGAAGAAACCAATAACTGTTCATCTAACTATCCAGTCTCAGGAATTCTGGTACAGTAGCACAAAGTAATCTAATAGTTTTAAAGAAGCATAAATGATTATTCTAGAAGTAATAAAATAGCACTAAAAATAGTGGAAGATTAGAAAAAAAATGATGCTGATGAATTGAGTTTCTAATATTGAACAGTAAAAAAAAAAACAAGATTCATGCAAAGGCAACTTTTAGCATGATAGAATGTTTTGAGTAGATATCAGCAAGTGTAGACCGCTGATGGGAGGGAACTTAAAATTCTAAGGAGTGCCTGTGTTGCTTACATAGAGCCAGTTAAGAGACAAATAGCATGAGAGGTTAGAGAAAGTGAATGGGCAAAGGTGCATTTGAAGTTCTTTGAAACTATTGGAAGGAATGAGGAATTTCTGTGCATGAAATGGGAATCGTGGAAAAATCGGAGAACATGGTGTATGACACAATTTAATTTCAACCTCAATGGGTAATTTTCATTGATATTTTGGAAATTCAACATATGGAAATGGTGAAGGCATTATTAAGATCAACACTTAAAAACCAATTTCAATTCACAACTTACTATGAAATCTTGAGCTACAATGTTGGGATAGAAATAAAAACAGATGATTAAATTCTGGATACATTATGGGCAAAGCTAAATGTAATGGAAAAAAGATGTCACTTGGGTTATAATAGAAAAATAAGTCATTGTTTTGGGTCTCAGTTATAAAAGATGGAGTTGCATTTTGCTGAGATAGGGGAAGAATGTGTAAATTATAGGCTTTTTTGTGTCTGGGGGAGTTCAGCAATTTGGGTACCAAATGATAAATTTTTAAGGCATAGTATATCTAAGAAAGGATGTCCAAATGGAAAATCAAATGCATTCACATGATGAGGAGTAACTAATGCAAACAATAAAAAAATGCAGAAAGCATTAATTTACTCATAATATTTAAGACTCTGTTAAATCTTAAAGGGGATTGTTAAGGGTAATACACTGAGACTCCATGAACAAAAGCTTTTCTCACTCCATTTCCCTCTTTAAACACTGAAGATCTACTAAATGTCTGGCAAAAAACCAGTCCTGGAATGTCTGTCTAGCAACTTTTCTCTCCAACCAGAAATATGCATTTACATTTGGTTTTATATTTTATGTACTTTGTATTCATATAACAGAGTTTTGAACCATAGTGTTTGGATAAAATATTATTGGGTGAGAAAAAAACATATGCAAGTCAATTGTTTTCCAATTTGAGCAGGGTAACCATAGTTACAATAGAGATGAGATGGAAGGGAGGTCACACATTTTCCTTTGGAATCCGCAAATCTTAGTTAATTGTGAAAAACTTCTTTGGAAATATAAGTTGACAATAAGCCAGAAAACGTCTGAAAAGAATTTCAAGGACATTGAGAAAATATGCACTAGAGTCAGCTAAGCCCCAGTTACTTATGAGTTCTACATTCTCTTCTATATAGGAATACAAAGGACCCACGTTAGATGAGAGTCATACTTTCTCAGTGTTCAGGCCCCTGGGAATAACACTGTGAGATAGACTGGAAGGAACTGAAACCCTAGAGAAATAAAAGAAGATGAATAATCCCATAAGAAAAATGTGGAATTAGAAGTTCATCTCTGCCTTATTCAGATCTTCAAAAGATGGAAAAATTGTTATAATCAAATGACATTATAGTATGCATTACTGTATTTTTTCTCTTTGGATCTGTAGGAAGATGAGTTACTCTGGAAAGTGCTCTTTGGTTCGCTTTGAAGTAGATGAGACTAAGATGAGTGCAAGCAAATGAAAGAACCTCGAGGAAAAATTTCTACATGATGTAGGAACACCTTCCCCCCAGATATTCTCAGGAGTAGCAATAATAAAGACAGTTTATCAATAATGTAAATTCAAAATAAGTTTTATTTTTCTTTTCCTATTTTTTACGAGGCTGTATTTAACTCCAGCAAAGCATAATTCTCAGCAGAATGTCTTTCAATTAGAGCAATACATCTATTCACATTGATTCTAAGACTGCTCAAGCCTTATTTTGAATTGCCTTTTTTTCTTTAAAAAAAGTGAACATTATTGGAGAGTGTGAAAATTAATACTTAATGCAATATATGTTGTCTCAATTTCTGTTTAATCATGGTAGGTTCTATGGAGTCATAGCTGTAAGAGTCTAGGGAAGGAAGATACAATTACCCAAAGCTATTGACTATTCAATTCAATAAGCGTTAATCAAGTTTATTTGGTGCTTAAGGACTTTTACAGGTGTTGCCTATATGTGAGGCTGGAAACAAATATATTAAAAATAAATAAAATCCCTAACTCCAGGTTATATACAATAAGGTAGGGAGAAGTCACAAAAGCAAGCACTGAGTAAGAACCCTAGCACAAATCCTGCTAAGATTTCTCTCTCTTTTAAGCAGGAGCTCTGCACTAGGCTGATCTAATTAAGAGTTAAGATGATTGTAGAGATGACATCAGTCAGGATGATTCTACTGAAATGGACAAGGCATCAGTCTAAGCACATGTAGGCAGAGTATTTTCTTTAGAACCCACATTTAGGATTCTTCCCCATTTTAGAGACTGTACCTTGTAGTTGAGCAATTTAACAAATCAAAGGTAGCAGAAGTCTAAAATACATGTGGGCTTTTCTTTTATGATCAGAGTGGGCTGCTGCCAATCCAACCATTGATTGCTCATATACAAATGCTCATATTCAGGAATGGGAAAGGAAAAAAGATGAGTATTTTCCTCTCTTTTCGAATCAGAAAAAAAAATTATCCAAATGTATCTTTTCCTTGTACCGCACAGATATGTTGTCTTGTGCTCCTTGGGTTTCTGTTGTGAGCTCTTTAGTTTTTGAAAAGGAAAGAAAATGGTTTGGGGTAGGGAGCTAATAGTGATGCTTCCACAAACACAGAGCTACTTCCTAGAAGGCTGTATGCAGTTTATTCTTCCTGATAACTCTGAATGCTTCTCAAGTGTTCCTAGCACAAAACTCCCCACATGTCTATTTTATCCAGGTCTTCAGACCATAAAAATAAGTATGTTATTTGCTATAACAACATACCACTATTTGATTCTTTTAATTTTCCTATGTCACAGAGCTTAGTAGGCATAATTCTTAGTGCATTTGCGAGTATTTACTTGCTAATGGAGTCTCCATTCCAACCTGGCCACAAGTTATTTTATTATCAGGATTGCTTATAGATGAGAAGATTGAAACTCAACAAGAGCAAGTTACTGAGCATAGTTTCATGGGCTGGGACATGAAGAGGGTATGAAAAACAGTTCCTTAGCACATAGAGTGGATGCCTGATTCTTCCTGCTGGGTCTCCTTTTCTGTAACAAAAAGAAGTCAGATATCTTGTCTAAATTGCATTGTTAAGCCCTCTAGAAGGCTGGTCCTCTATGAGAGTAAGAGATTAGTAATGGCATAGCTTGATTCAGCTTCCCCCCCCACTTTCTCAGCATCCCTTAGCTTTAGTTTAGTGCCTTTGAATTGGTAAGCCTCCTGCCTCCACTTTCCAAGGGATAGATTTACAGGTGCATACCATTACACCTACTTTGTTGAGTGCTGGAAACAGAACCCTGGATTTGTGGACCATGCTGGGCAGGCACTCTACCAACTGAAATACATCCCCAGTCCCCTTTCTATTTATTTTGATGATGTTGCAATCTGTCTTCACACAGTAATAGGTGAGATCATTTAAAAAATTAAACCAGTAAGTCTTTCATGTCCATTAGCAAAAAAGCCCATGTTTCATCTCAGTGTATTTGGAAATTATCCAAAATGTTCTACTATCGCCTAAAAATCCTGCATGGCCCTAACTCTTCTTACCTAACATGTCCCAGCTGCCTCACAGCTTCTTTATATCCTTTAATGAGCTAAAGCAGTTCTAACCTGGAGTCCCTTTCCTGCCACGTGTATAGTGGTACACACTCTTATCCAGTTCTTTACATCATTCTATTCTAACACTCAGACTTCACACTGTATGTACCTCGAGGTGGCCTTCCTGACTACATGCTGTCTAACATCTAACTCTCACCGCTGTTATGCTGACAACAATCATTTCTTATCATAGTCTTCTTGTTTTCATTGACTAAAATTATCTTGTTAATTTGAAGTAAAGGATTATGCCCATGTGTTATTACTATGCAGATTACACCTAGAGCAGTGATCTATATTGAAACAAATTTCATTACTATAAAAGGCAATTTTAATATTTTGGAGAGAAATTAAGAATAGGCTATTATCATTATTATTATATTCAGGACTTAAAAAGCATCAGGCAAGTACACTATCACTGAGCTACATCTTCATCCCATCAACCAAGTATTTCTAAATTAAATGAATAAGCATATATAAAACAAAGTTACTGTTATAATTTGTTCCATGTTTATTTTATGACTTTCATTAAACTTCTACAAGAAACGGGAGAACATCTATAGAAACTACTTCAATAACAGGGACTAATATTCTTTAGCTGTTATTGAAATAATAGTATTGAAATAATTACTATTGCATTTCTCCTACTTGAAGCTTCCTAATGAAGAAGAAAACAGAACAGAACAATGACCACAAAAAGCCAGGGAAATTCCTTCATTGCATGGAGCTATTATCATCTTTTCAGTGCAGTTGAAATGTATGTGTTTGTAGAAGCAGACTGGATTATGGATAAGCATTCCTTATAGTAGAATATTATTTTAATGTGTGTTACTTTTGTTTATGTTACTTTGGTTTACTTTTGTGAAGTTGTGTTACTTAGCCTTTCTAAAACACATGATTGCCTAATAAAACCTGAATGGCCAACAGCAAGGGGGGACAAAGGATAGGCGGGGCAGGCAGGCAGGGAGAATATATAGGAAAAATCTGGGAGAAAAAGAAGTAGCCAGAGAAGGAGGACTACCATGTGTGATTTGTTTGGAAGTTGCATGGTAGGCCCCCTTAAAGAGTAAAAAAGCAACTAGCAACAATTCTTATGACAGTTTCTGTGCCTTGCATCTCTGTTACCTTCAGTGTTGGAAAAGAGTTTGAGATAACTGATTGGAATTGATGGGGGGAGTTGGCTGCTCTGAGAATAATTCAGTGAATCCATGCCTCTAATAACCCTTTGAAACTACTGTTGGCTTGCTTTTTTAGTGTCTACAATTAGTCATATATCTTGATAAAGAACAAAAGGTATTTGCTGAGACATCTAGAAGCATAATGCTCTGAATTTTTTTTCTTTGTTTTTCCATGAAGCACACAAAATCTTGTAGGTTATTATTTCCAATTTGAAAGATGAAAACAAAATCTGCCAGTGGCCTGTACTAGAATGCAGGTGTTTGTCTTGTTTTACAATTAATGTAGGTAGTGTTCTGGAAGATGAGTCTGAAAAGCCACCATTGCCATGGTGTCAGCCACTTAGTTTATTCCTTTCTCTCTTCTTATTATATATGTTGGATGTCTCTTTCCATATGAGGCAATTTCTTATATCAGGTTATTAGCTGTGTGAGTATTAACTCTCAAATTCAGCTTAATAAGTCGGGTTTTGAATTTTAGAATACTTGTAAAGCCCATTAAGCATTCCACTGCTGCTTAAATAATCAGATGTGGACAAAATGCATTTTCAATATTCTGTGTTCACTTTATCACTTTTAAACTGTCAAAGCTACTGCAATTGAAAAACTTTTAAGCTAATCATTTTCTACTTATAAGACTCTACTATCTTAGAAAATAGCAAAGACTGTGGTAAACAATGTAAAAGCCAATAACTGCTTAGGCAGATAGATGGGATGTTGTACAGAATGAGGTATATGTAGTTTAGTCTAACATATGATGAGTAGTTACTATGAATAAGGATGGTGGTAGTTAAGAAAATCAGTTGGGTTTGTATTTGATTTTTAGTCTTGTGCTCTACAGGAACTGCCACTATTACAATTGCCATTACCATTGTAGGTAAAGGATGTTTTGGAAATATGAGGTAAGAAGTGGAGTTGTGACCAGAATTGGCCAAAGAGAAAAGTTGATGAGCATAGAGAAACATTTTTGGCAATGGGAATATGAAGAGAGGATAAGGGTATGATTCAGCATGATGTTAGAAGAACCACAAGTAGCCAGCTACTGGAATGACAAGATAGAGGTGTGAAGAGGAAGAGTTGGGGAGGAAGATGGAGTGAATTCTGGAGGATCTATGCTAATGAAGTCATGCTAATTCGTGCATCTATACTTAATCTAATGAGTCTGAGTTTCAAAGGAACCATTTAAAATCTTTTGGTAAAAAAATAGTAGATGTGAGAACCAAAGAACTGTCATATACTGTTGCCTACTGCAACTACAGTGCAAGTTTCTCATTAAGTCACCCTTAATTTAAGCCTTGACAATGAATGATAACAAAGAGAATGGGTAAGTACAAACTGTGGTCAAAAGATGGATATATATTCACCATGACTATAATCTGTGAGAGTCAATGTTGGGAGAGAGTTTTAATATTTTTCGCCAGTAATCAGGTTCATTAATATATCATCATAGTTCATTTTTTTGCTAATTTTTACTATTATGACTTTAAATTATTTTGTTATTCTTTCCAAATTGCAATGTAGAACTTTTGTGGGTGAGGACGCAGGCTGTTCTGAAATAAGTTAAATGATATTTATCTGATGTATCCCATTCAAAATTTCTCATTTTCATATATGATCATCATAATATTAAGACTAATCAACTCTTCTTTAGAACAAACCATAATTTTATACCTTGATGAAACAACTTCCTTTTCTTTCAAAGACAACAATAGCACTTTCAGTGTCAAGATATTAATCCTTGATTATTATCATCTACTTACTTTCAACTCATTAATCTATGATCTGGAGAGTTTCTTCCTAACTTCTCTTCCCTTGTGTTAGTCCTTTTGTTTGTCTATCATTCAAAATCTTTAGAGTTATTAGCTTGAAAAAAGATTAGTACAATTCTCTGAATGTCAAAGGCATATATTTAGAAGCAGGTGTCCTTAAAGAAAACTTTGTTGTTTGTTATTTTTCACCATGGGTTAGCTTCTCAACTCCCACAGTGCGCTGTCTTTTTTAAATATATTCTACCTTTGAAACAGAATTGAGAATTGAAAATCTGTTTTTATACACTTTCCTGTATTTTTTAGATATTTTATTTTTAGGGTGTGTGTGTTGTTGTTTAGGTAAGTTCAGTACCTGTAGAAACCAAAAGAATGTGTCTGATTTTCTGAAGCTGGAGTTACTGGTGACTGTGAGCCTCCCTACATGGTACTGGAAACCACATTTGGGTCTTCTGTGGACGCTGTTAGAGCTCTTAACTGTTGAGCCATCTTTGCTCTCCCAAGTTTTCTTTGTTTTATTCTCTCATACAATACACCCACCACAGTTTCCCTTCCCTCCACTCCTCCCAGTGTTCCCTTCCCTTCTCCCCAAATCTACTCCTCCTCCATTCCCCATCTCATGTGGAATACTTAGTATGCTGGCAGACCCTTCATGCAGAATTCACTTACATCAGTCCATGGTATTAACTATGACTCCAAACCCAACTCTTAGGCACATTTTATAATCTTTTCCTTAAAATTGTGATGTGGTTAATAGAAAACAAGTGAAATGCTAAACAGAGCATCTACTCGTACTTCTAGACTTCTAGATCTCTCAGGTAACCATAGTGATACAAAGAGCCATTTTCTTTTTTCTTTTTTTGGTTAACATGAGTCATATATGCCTACATTATATCTGTAATACTATTTTTCAATTTAGTATTAAATTGTAGTCTATTGCTATAAAATAGGTCATTCATATTTCTTTGCAATACTTCTATAATATTGTATTGAAAGATGTAGAAAATCACAATTCCTCTGCCTATTACACAAGCTTTTAGGTACTCTGCCTAACATTGCTGGTAACATGTTATACAAGATTAAAGCCCAGTGTGGCTTAGGCCTGTAATCCCATCACAAAGAAGCTGGAATGGAAGGGCTGTCTCAATTTTGAAACTGCTGTAGGCCAATACAGAGAGTTTCAGGTAAGCCTGGACTGCATTACAGTGAATTCCATGTCAGCTTGGACTGCAAAGTAAGGCACTATCTCAAAAGACCTTTTCTCCCTCAAGAAAAAAAAATCCATACAAATGTCACACACACACACACACACACACACACACACACACACACACACACACACCTCTCTAATAAACAATGCTGTAAGCCTCAATTTGATATTTATAAAACAAATCCACACATCTACTTCTTCGAAGTCTGCAGGCACTAACCATGTGGACTTAAAAATTGTGTCCCCAACACAACTGCCCCATGGCTGACTCAGGATGCATAGAATTAGCTATTTGTGTTCCTGCAACAGGGACAAGTCACTGACAGCACCTGTGATTAACCACCTGCTCTCCTAATTACAGAATTGCAGATTAGATATTCTACAAAGCAATTCACTTGCCACATTTCAGATTAAAGGCACAGATTTACATAATAGGAGAACATTTATCCCACTAATGGTTTCTAATAAATTCATACTTGATTTGCATTAAGGAGAGTTACGTTTGGGACATGAATTTAAACACTATCTTTTCAAGATTTCTCGACAAATGCTAGAAGCTACATGGAGCCAAGGGTCCACAGGAATAATCTATTTTGAGGGAATTGTTATAGAATAATTCATAAATTTCAGAAACATAAAAAATCAGATTTTGAGCTTGAAATAAACAAGATTATCTTTTCCTTATCACAAAAGATTTTTGTTTAAAAAGCAAAAATAAAATGCACTAGTAAGCTGTTGTTGCACATTTTAAAGTAATATAATCATTATAGTCATACTGCTTACAGTATTAAAAATATGTGGAGAAGAGCCCTTAGAAAAAAGTGTTAAGAAACATGAATATCGTATATTTTAAGAAATATCTCATGAGCACTGACTTTATGAAAGGCACTGTTTTAGATGAAACAGTGAAGAGAAAAATGATGTGAGGCAGAGCATAAGGATCTTTGAAGGTCATATTTAAGGATGTGACCTCTTTTTTGTGAAGAGGTGATATTTGTATAAACAGAAATACACATCTTCTATAGTAGCAAGAGCAAATTAGTAAGTAAGATAAATAAAAAATATACACAGTGTTTGGGCAGTAAATACTAAGGAAAATAGTTTGGGAAGCAAGAATGAGTCAGTATGTATTTTGGGGGGTGTTATTTCATAAGAGTGGCCAGAGGATGCCTGAGTAAACAGATGTAGAATGATGAAGAATCCACTGGTACCTCTGCAAAGCTTTCTAGTAGGAGTAAAGCTTATTTCCCATAGTGCCTGGGACGTGAGGAAGTAGTAAGGACTTAGAGAGGCAGAAGAAGAGCAGGAAGCGAAGCAGAGAGGAAGCAAAGCTGCTCAAGAGAACAGGGAAGAGGACGTAGCGTTTTGCTTTGAGCTGTGTGGAAAGGACTTTGTATGCTGATGACATGAGAACGAGGAGGAAAAACTGACAAAATTGTAGGAGAAATAAAGAAATTAGGATGTCTGAGCCTTAGTAATAGCTAAATCCAAGGAGTCCATCAAAAGCCAAGGAAATTGAAGTTTGAAGCAATTGGAATTTGTGCATGAGCAGCTAGCAAAAAGCAGGTTGGTCTAGCCACTGAATCCTAAATCCATTTTCCATGCTGACTTAAAGGTTCATAAACTCACCCCTGGCAGGGATGTCTTAACTTCAAGGAGACATGATATCAGTATTGATGGGTTCGGCATCAGTGACTCTAAGATGACCAATCATTAACAAACTGTTAGATGAAATTAAATTCTCCAACATTATACTTTGATCTTGATTTCAGCAGAAATTCCATTTATTGAATGCCATTAATCAGAACATGTTCCACAAGAACAATTTCAAGTAGTTAAATCGATCTGTCCCCATATTTTTTTTCCTTTCTGGGTTAATTTAGAATGACCTCAAAAACTGATGGTGGTTATGATGGCCCTCTGTGATTTGCATAATCTAAGGGGATCAGTCTTTACTGCTATATTTGGCTGTCATAGACAAGGCTTCTTAGGAAAAACAACTATGGTCAATGAGTTTACTTGGTTAAGGATTGAAGATAATTAAATTAGAGCATGAGTTCTCTCCTATGTGGGCTTGTACCTAGGCCCCAATAAGCCTGTAGAAGACATCCTAAGGCCTGACCAACTGCCTAAAAATGCATATTCTTGATCAAAACAAGGATAGTGCACGCACAAGGAAATTATTGATTGCACACAGGATATTTTACAATGACGTGAAATGATGGTCAGGAATCTTCCTAACATTCCCATGTGACACACTGAACAATCTTGAGTTGGGTTGGGTGGGGTACCTCCCTGATTCATGACAACCAAGACAAATGAAAGGATATTTTCTTGATATGTCTCCCCAGCTCTGTTAAAAGATGAATTCTCAGTGAGTACCTTTGTGCAAGTGTGTGCATATTCTATTCCAGGACATGATCAAGTAAGTTTGCATTTTCTGTTTGTTTTTCCTATACTCTCAGTGAAGGCAGAACTCAGCTATATTTCTTATGAATTGACCTATTTATTAACAGGGTCTTGAATTCAGCACATAAATTTAAGGCTATTGTATGCCAACTGTATGTTGTTACTAAGTTTCCATTCTTCCCAAATTTTCCAGGCTGCTATGCTTGCACCTGAGATTCTCAGATGCTGAATGGGCAAATTTTGAAGGAGGAGAGCATGTTGTAAAACAGCAGATGTGATGAATCGATGAGTTTCTTTTTCAGGGGGCAGCTTGTGATGCATGCAAGAAAACTGGCTCTTCTACTCTATGCCACACTGCTAAGCAATTAGATAACCTTCAAATAGAGACACCTCATTTCTATATGGATGAGAAGATAGATAATAGCAGCTGTATTGAAGATGATCTCACATCTGTGTTCTAAACTCATCTCCTACCTATGTCTGGGAAAGTTCCTGCAATTCACATAACTTAAAAACCTATCTCTCAACTTATAAAACAAGGGCTAAAAACACATAAGGCTTTTCTAAGAGGGCTAATTAGTTATCTAGTAACATAAAATACTTATAAAGGTGAATATCATTTAACAGTCAAATAGGAACCTATTACAATATCTTTTTTGACTCATTTCTACATATTATATATATATTCTACTTCATTAGCAATCAAATTAGTAAAGCCAATTATTCACATAAAATGCAGAAATAACAATAAGATATATGGTACTAACATAATAAAATAGCTCCTCAAAAAGTATGCTTGAAATGCCTGCATTGACAGTCATTTTTTTTTTCTACTGAGAGAGATAACAGAACAGTCCTTACAACTGTACTGACATTTGGGTGTCTATAGACTCTTTCTGTGGAAGTGCTCTGAGGGTATATAAGTGTTAATGGTAGGGAGTGGTGAACAGGGGTCAGCCACAGAAACAGGCTGAAAGGTAATGCCATGGAGGAAGTCTTGCCTTAGGGAAGTTCTGTACCATCAAGTGCAACTCAATGTACCATATAGTGAGAGGCAGAGGGAGGGAAATCATGAAAAATTCTGAATAACATCAAAAATTTGAGGCATGGCAAAAAAAAAAATAGCCACCATATCCCTATATGTGTCTCTGTCTCTCTCTTACATATACACACACTCACAAAAGTGGAAGCCAAAATATTTAAGCAAATGACCAATAAGTCACATAAATGCCCCAATAGAGCAATATGAGAAAATGTCTACAAAAATACCATTGAGTTCATTTTGTTAGCCACCTACTCCCAGGCACAGGCATACCCTGAAGTGTGGTATGTACTTAGTGAGAGTTCATTGGTAGAGACTAATTTTTCCTTTGTAAGGTGCTTCCATTTACAGATAACCTCTTGGCCACGGGTGGAGTCCAGGTCTACTTCTCTGTCTCAGTACCGGGATCCCTTCTGGCGTGAGCCTGTGCTGTTTATAGGCGTGTGGCAGTCACAGTGTCTGTAAATTGATTTGTGTATTAGTTCTGCTGAGTTGGGAGGGCACTGTTCAGAGTCATCCATGCCCTCTGGCTCTTACTGTCTTTTTACCTCTTCTTCAGCCTAAGTCCTTGAGCCCTGAGGAGAAGGTTCAATGAAGGCAATCAGTTTAGGAACAAGTGTCCCCAAACCTCTCACTTTTTGCACATTGTTCAATTGTGGATTTCGGTGTTAGTTCTCATATTACTAGAAAATTGCTTTGGTTTTGAATTTGTGTTTTAAATACAGAGAGACAGAGAAGGCCTGGATTTGAGTGGACAGGGAAGTTGGAAGTAGCTATGAACAGTTGGTGGGGAAGGAAGAAAAATATGATCAGATATATTGTATTAAATATTTTTTAATTAAAAAAATACCAGGTATATAGTAGAATGGCAAGACTGGTAAAGAGTTCTATTTTATAGTTTTATGCTTGATGTGTGTTTAGTGTCTTCAGATAGAAACTTGGAGTTAGAGTAAACTAAGATCTGCTGCCTCTGCCTCAGGCCACACACTAGTTAATTTTAGAGTTAAGAAGCAGTTCTTCTCCCCAGTGACTTCTGATGGGTGTGAAGCAATTTTCTCCCATTAATATTTTCCTTCTTGTAACCTTTGCTTTCCTTAGTCACTTGGATTATGATGTGAGTTGCTTCATATAGCTCTCCTTTTCAATATTAATGGCAGCTTTACAATGAAACATTCTTATTTCTCATTATAATTCATTAAACTTAGCATTTTATAAACTTCATATGATAAATCTCATTAATTTAAAATTCAGGGAAGAAAAAAAATAGCACCTCCAATAAAAAAGCACTCATTGTATCTGATAACTCATTTTAACCACCTGACAGTGAGCCAGCTTCCGCCTCCAAGAAAAGAATTTAAGAAAAACTTTGAGTAACTTGCATGGAGCTTATTAAAGTTTGTTTTACATCTCATTCTAATTTTAGGTGAATATTTAAATATTGGCTGTCACTGAGTAAGTTTACCAGTAGTCTGTGAAGCATAAAGGTGGTAATCTGTCAGAACCATAACACAGCAATGCGGAGCTGCTGAACAATCTTGGAAATTATCAAGTGGGTATACTGAGAACTTACTGGGGGCTTTGACGTAAGTAAACCCAGACTGAACCCAATGGCTTCTTATCCTTTTTTCCAGTTCTGAGTCCACACTGTTATGGAAAATAGATGTGGTAGACTGCAAGGTTGGTTCCATTTTTTTTCTCCTTCCTATATTTGTCAAGTTCTCCACATTCTCCGTTGAAGTTCAGTATAGTTATTCTACAGTTTTAACACATAGGAAATACATGGAAGTAATGGTTGCCTTTTCTGGGTCCACGTTGAATAAATCTTCCCTATTTGGTGTGTTACTTTGTATTTCTTTAATGCATTTGACCAAAATGCAAACTTGAGTGGTGTCAGCAATGTGTCCATGAGCTGGGATGCTCAACAAAATCTGGAGCCATATTACTCTATCAGCCTCTTATCTACCTGCTTTATATTTGGAGAAAGAGGAAGATAGTCATTTCCTTTTAGCTATTTTATTTCAAGGGGTTATTTTAATAGACATTGCCATTATGTTTTTTTTAACACACTCAGTACAAGAGTTTCAGACTATTAAGACTTCTTTGTAGGTGTGTTTGTCTTTAATTTATCACAGAAAAAGGCAGCCAACCTCAATATCTAAGGAAGCATGGGGAGTATATGTTTGGCAGGTTCACTGCCACATGGTGAATCAATGGGGATAAATAACAAAGGAGAAATGTTGCTAAAAATGTATGAAACTATATCCTACTGGAAAAGGTAGAAACATAGTTGGCCACAAAATAAGTCTGTATAAAGAAAACAGAAATTACTAAAAGTCACACCAAATGCTGAATGCCTTTCAAAGGGACTATATATCTATCAACTTTGATTCCACATTTGAGGTATAAGGATAACTTATGATAAGACAAAAGAAAAAAATTGAAATATTATTACATCAGTCAGATGGTCTGGTAGTTTAAATAAAAAGTCTCCATTGGTTGAAAGGAGGTGTGGCCTTGTTGGAGTAGGTGTGACTTTATTGTAGGAAGTGTGTCATTAGGGGGTGGGCTTTGAGGTATCAAATGCTCAAGTCAGATCTAGTGACACTGTCTCTTCCTGCTGCCTGCAGATATGGATGTAGAATTCTCAGCTCCTCAAAGCCTACCCCCGTAACACACTTCCTCCAACAAGGCCACTCTTCCTACTCTTTCTCAAATAATGTCACTCCCTTATGGCTAGACATTCAAATATATGAGCCTATTGCGGCCATAATTATTCAAATCATAACAGAAACCATAATTCAAAAGATATAAATGGCTGAATTTTTTAAGTTAGAGTTGAAATTGCTGCTTTGTTGTTTAGTCACAAGAAACTTCAAATTCTTACTAACAAATATGCTTTAATGTGCCAAGATCTTTGAGCCAAGACAAGATTTTTTTTTAAAAAGATGATATAAAAAGTATGTTGTTTTGCCTGTATTAACAAATTAATATACAGAAATTAACATATGCATAACCTTTTATTTTGATTAAAAAGACAATACATTTGTTTGGTTAAATTAAAAGAAGGATTTTTAATATAACTACAATTTTTGTAACAATTACACTATAGACTGTATTTTTATGACCTTTATTGGAAGCTTGTTTTAATGCATCAAAACTCTTAACCAATAAAGTATAACTGTCATTTTTATTAAGTAGCATTTACATACGTTAGACTGCTTCCAGATGGAAAAAGAAAATAGAAAGTTTAAAATGATAACTAAAATAATTTTTTAACACAATCAGAGCCATTACTTACTTACAGTTTTGAAAGTTTTCTATTTTAACATCTATGGAAACATATACGATCTCCAGAAAAAAAAATGACACTACACACAGGAATGTTTTGCAAATCAACATTTAACATTAGAAAAAAATGTTCACTCAAACCTAGTCAACCTTCTCCAGCTACTGTAGTCCACAGAGATGTTGTTCTTCAAATTCTTTTTGAAGCTTAGCTAGCATAACAATTTTTGTCTATGCATTTATATATTACCTTAAAATCAAGATGCAATTATTTTAGGTATGTATGTGTGCCCCCTCGGAGCTAAACTCACCAAGTTAAGGGCAGAAACTGTCTTTGCCTTGTCCTGCTTTCCAAACTGCTTAGCTTTTACTATTGACTAGGAAACACATTGAGAATCTTTTGTGTGAAAAATACACAAAGTTCCTTGTGGTTACACAGAAACAAAAAATGCAAGGCATGCTTTCATAGTACAAATGGCAAAATAATACATATAACAGCAGTTGAGTCAACACTGAGTATGTAATGTCCAATATAAATAATCTGGGTTCTAAAATCTACAAGAAGTGACAGTGGTAAAGAAAAGGTTTCAGGAGAAAGTGAAACAACTTGAGCCCCCAGGGGTGGGGAGTCCCCAGGAATGGGGGGCAGCCAGGGAAGGGAAAGTTGAGTTAGTGTTAGAAAGCATACATGTAGATAAAACAGGAGATAGGACTATAGTAGACTGTTTCGTGGAAAATGTTCAATATATATTCAAGAGTGACAATATTCTCCTTTTTTCTATTTAAACATTTTTATTTTATATACCAACTACAGTTCCTCTCCCCCCCACTCATCCCCCAGCAGCTGCCCCACCCCCAATATTCAAAGAAATAAGTCCTCCCATGGGGAGTCAACTGGCCTATTAAGTTGAGGAAGGACAAAGCCCCTCCCCCTGTATCAAGGCTGAGCAAGGCATCCCCCTAAAGGAAATGGGTTCCAAAATGCCAGTTTGTGCACTAGGGTTAAATCCTAGTCCCACTGCCAGGGGCCCCACAAACTGCCCAAACTACACAACTGTCATCCACACGCAGAGGGCCTAGTTGGGTTTCATGCAGGTTCCCCAGCTGTTAAGTCCAGAGTCAGTGAGCTCCCAGTAGCTCAGGTCCACTGTCTTTATGGGTTTCCCTATCATGATCTTGATTCCTTTGCTCATATAATTTCTTCCTGAGAAGGGAAAACAAAATAAATTGGGAGCATGGGGGGAGGGGCAAGTGGGTGGGAAGAGAACACAAGAAAATGGGATGGTTGAGTTGGGGGAGGGACAGAGAGGGAGAGCAAAGAAACAGATATGTAGATAGAAGAAGCCATTTAAAAGTTAGGGAGATACCGTTTGCTAGGGAAATTCCCAGGAATCCGCAAGAATGACCTCAGCTAAGATTCCAAGCAATAGTAAAGAGAGTTCCTGTACTGACCTTTCTCTATAACCAAGTTGATGAATACCCTAATTGTTATCCTTTATTAAGCAACTGATGAAGGCAGATGCAGAGATCCACAGCTAAGCTCTGGGCCAAGCTCCCAGTCCAGGTGTAGAGAGAGAGGAAGAGTCAAGGAGGAGGGAGCAAAAGGGTTTAACGGGGGAACCTACATGGGACCGACCTAGGCCCTCTGAATGTGGAGGACAGTTGTGGGGCTCAGTCTGTTTGTGGGGCCCCAGGCAGTGGGAGCACGATGTATCCCTAGTGCATGAACTGGCTTTTGGGAGCCCATTCCCTATGGAGACATACCTTGTTCAGTCTTGATAGTGTGTGTGTGTGTGGGGGAAGCTTAGTCCTGTCTCAACTTGATATGCCACATTTTGTTGATTTTCCAAGGGAGGCCTTATCTATCCTCTCTGAGGAGAGGATGGGAGGTACAGCGGGGGAGAGAAGCTGGGAAAGGAAAAGGAGGGGACACTGTGGTTGGTATGTAAAATGAAAAAAATTAAATTAAAAAAGAAAGTTATCTAAACATGAGTTGGAGTGAGCCAGCAATGTGCCTCCATTTGAATATCCTTCTTCAAACCAAATCCTTGCTTACGTTCCTGCCTTGACTTCCTTTAGTGCCCCAAAGACTGTAAGATAATATAAAGTCTGTTCTCAAAAAGAAAGAAAGAAAGAAAGGAAGGAAGAAAGGAAGAAAGAAAGAAAGAAAAGAAAAAGAAAGAGAAGAGAAGCTGTTGTGCCTGAGATTATATACCAGAGACTTGGCTATAGTTTGCCCCTGGTCTGTGTTCATCAAAGTGTCATGTGTAGAAGGCTAGTGCTCAGTGTGGTGGCTGAGGTGATCGACCCTTTCTGTGACCCTCAGAAGAAGTTGATGGACAATACTCATTAGTATCTGTGAGTGGGCTTCTGTAGAGAAAGCATATGATTCCATGAGACCCTTACAGAGACTAGGTGGGAAGGGGATGCTCAATTTCAGACTTTTACTTGACCTTAGCTCAAACACTCAGAAACAATTCTAATCTTGGACTTTTATACCCCAAGCGGTGAGCTTTCCAATTTAAAGTAACTTCACACATTTCATTATGGAAATAATAATAATAAAGACTATGTAAGATGTGTGTCCAGACTTAAAAACACTTTCTTCCCTTTGGTTCTAATAAGGAGAATATTCACTGTCATCTCATCTTCCCATTTTAATTAAAGACGATTTTCAATATTAGCTTTCAGTAGTCTACTATTTGACCTCTATAATAACTCCATGATTTCTAATTAAATATCTAATACTAAAAAGTATTGAGTTAAACACTCTTTTTTCCTAATTTCAAGTGAATTTACATTAGATTTTCATTTCAAAATAATTAATGACGTTCTTCCAACACTTGAGATTCATGGCTTCTTTTCAAACATCATTTTGTTTTAATGGTCCTAATTTTCATCTGGAGATTTTATTTTCATTAAAAATGCCATCAAAAATTAGAGAGAATTAGCACAAAGTCATTCAGTAGTAAACTCTGAATAAAAATATATTTGGATAAAGACTAAGAGAAGCTTCTTGTAGGATTTTCCAGGTAAAAGAATGACTAAAAGATGAATCTCAAGCAATAGAAAATTGATTCATAGCCAGGAATCAAATATGAAGAGAATAAAATGAGCAAATGAGAAAAAATTAATAATGTTCATAAATGTAACATTTAAAAACCAAAATAAGGCTTGAAAACTTGAGTAGCATTATAGAAGGCAGACAGAAATGTCAGAAAAATAATAGTGGACAAAAAAGAGGACACAAAGACAGCTAAAAATGTGCAGGAAAGGGTGGGGGTACTGATCCACAAAAGACTTGGTTAAGCCAAGTCCATAATTTAAAAGAAATGGGTCAACTAAGGTTTAAATAAAAGAATAAAAAACAGTGCACAGATTATGTAAGATCAAAAGTGAATCTAAATGTAAAAGAAATCCATACATCTAAATCATTTAAATAGGGCTGAGGTTGAAATCAGTACTGGAACATGTGCTTAGCATGCACAAAAAGCTCGATGGTTCAATTCCCAGCACCAAAGCAAAGGAAACAGTTAATCTCAAAGAACGTAATAACCCTGGTAGAGTAGTAGTCGTAGTAGTAGTAGTTGTTGTTGTTGTTGGTGGTGTGTGTATGTGTGTGTGCTGGAATATGTGTGTTCATGATGAGAGGGCATGGCGGTGTCCAAGACTACTTAATTCAGAAGAATAACTTCTTCCTTCCTGGAAGGACAATTATGTCAAGTATGTGGGCACCCACCCAAATCTCATGTGGAAAGGAGTGACTTACAAATTAGGCACAGTGAGATAGAGAAGATCATTTGGCAAGGAGGAAAAAAGACTCTATGATCTGAGTAAAATTCTCATGTAGAAATTCTAACATACAGTGTGACCATTCAAGAGATGTGATTTTTGCACAGAATAGTTCATGAGGTTCTCTGAGTGAGGTTAGTACTTTCATAAAGGTGGCCCACATACTCACTCTTCTCTTCCCATGTGATGTCACAGATAGACATTTCCAGCAGGTCATCAGTCACGGAATCTATGACTGAAATGTGCAATGTGAGGTATCTGAGCTTACACATCCCTGCTGTTTATGAACTGGAGCAAGGGAATTCACAAGAAGCCAAACTCTATAAAATCTACCAGAAAATGTCAAAGGGAAGCTAAGAAAGCTGCTCTAGGAGAAGGCTGGTGGGGCTCTGCACTGGAGAGAAGGCCAGGAAGGGATGCTTCTTTGTCTATTTGGTATAATGGAAGGACTCACTGCCCAGCAACAGCATCAGCAGCTGAAGCCCAGTGAAGTGACTTTCTGAGTGTCGAGTATGAACTAGGGCTACAATTGATAACTTTCAAGATTAGCATAACCTGTGGCATAAGCATCTAACCGTGCTATAGAGTCTTTTTAAGAGTAAAAGTTTAAAAATTTTGTATTTTCAATTTGTGAATTTTCTCATAGTTCATCAATAGAGCTTGAGATTTTTATATTAAACCTCTTCTCTTGCAGCTAGTGCTCCCTTTTCAAGTTCTTTCTAACTCTTTATTGTCCAGCAATTCCATCACAGTGACTATTTGTTTTCCTGTATTTGTTACCCTTTATCTTTTTCTGATGTTAGCTTCCAACTTCTTTGTTAACCTCTTTCTCTTCTCTGTCTTAATCTCATGTACATAATCTACCATTTCAAGAAGTTCCATTAGTTTCCATGGAAACTTGTTTGAATCATGATACCTGATCTGAATCCCTACTCTCCTCTAGACAGCAGAAGACACATTTTAAGAGCTCTCCTGGTTTAAATTTTTGTTATAATATGGCTCTGATCAAACTACGTTTCTATTCCCATTTCAGCTTAACTCACCTATGAAGTTGACAGCATTGCCGGCCTACATAAGGAAATTGTGAAGGTGAGCACAAGAGGCATAAAACACAGTTCTGCATTCATAAGGAATTTGTAGTCTAGTAGTATTCCAGGAATTTGAATCACCTGTTTTAAGAAGAGTCTGGGTAAAAGAAACACCACAGAGAAGACAAGATTCATAACCAGAAAAGAACTGGTTTATCAGTTACAAGAAGGCTTGGAGAGATTCAATCCACAGGGTGCTAATTCAGCAGCCTGGAATGGAACATATATCAAGTCAATCCTTAGATTTTAATCAAGTCTGGGTATTGTAAAGCTTCAAGAAATGTGGATATTAGAATTAATGTAAAGATAGGATATGAAGACCCCTAAAGATATCCAAGTTCTTTGTAGACAGTCTGAAAACAAATTTAAACAATGCCAAATTTATATTTTAAAAAATGATCTTAGGCCAAAGTAGCACCATTTCATTTACATTTTTATTGTATTCTTTGCTGAGAAAGTACTAAAAATAGATTGCTTGGCTTCAAGCCTGGGATCAATGATTTCTGAAGTTTTTTTTTTTTCCCCTTTGCAGGAAAAGCTGGTATATATCTGTATAATCTCCCAAAGGCAAAAAAAAATTAGGAATAAACTGTACTTATAATCACCATACATCAAAGTAAAAAAAGGACCATTTTTAATTTATCTGCATTATTCTTAAGAAGTAATTATCTTTAAAGCATGGACCACCGGATTTGATAACTGCCCTTTTGTCTTCAACTTCAGCCTTAAATTTTAATAAATGACTTATGCTATAATTTTGTCATATTGGCTTTGGATATTAGATCTTAAAGTAAAATCAATGAGGTAAAAATGCAGAAATATATTTGACTTTCAAATAAAGTAATGACTCTTAGCCTATCTTTGTAATGAACAGGTGACAGTATAACATTAAGAGGAGGTACTGTCCAGCATGGTGAGGTACTCGTGTAAATTCAGAAATTAATCCCAACATTTGGTAGGTTGAAGAAAAAAGTAACAAATCAAGGCCAGCTTGGGCTCTATACTAGCAAACTGGAGGCTAATCTGCACTGCCTGTTGAGAGCCCATCTCAGAAAGGAGTCTTAGGTAAGAGAAGAATTCTGTCAATTTAACCTTGTACAGACCACATACAGCATGCTACAGGTTCTTACTGCAAAGAGAGTAACTGGGGCTGTTTTTAAAGCAGATAAATTGTTTGTTTGCATAGAATCTGATACAGTCTCTTAAGAGTCCAGTCCAGAGCATGGACTCTGATGTAGTCTCTTAGAGTCCTTCTTATCCTAGAACATCTCTAGAGTAGGGCTAAATGAGAACTTTTAATACATCTGTGTCTAGACACCATGCCACAAGGTCTCATCTGTGGGCTTTACTTCACACTAACACTCAGGCCACAATAGCACTCAGGTGACAAAAGTGTTAAGATTTACTGCAGGTTGCCCTGTCAGCGGAGCCACAGATGGCAATTGAAGTTCAAGGTGTCAGCCCACTAGAAAGAAACTTCCTGATGGTGAATCTCAGTTAGACCCCAGAATCTCTTTTGCTAATGCTGTGCCTTCACATGTTTTTGCTGCTATCCTTCTCTGCTATCTGGCATGGTGTAAATGGGAGTGGGGTGCCTGTGACATAGTATGTTTATCTCCTAGATACATCCTGTTGTACGGGGCATTTTTAATTGTGGAATGTAATGGAGATAATTCTTCCCTAATTTTTACTCTCTAATTAATAATAACAATGCTAACTTATACAGAGTTTTGATGAATAAAAATAAATACAAGGAAATGTTACATGTCAACCATCTATCTTTTACATACATTTCACCTAAGAATTGCATTATTAGATCACAGCTCAAGTTAATGAGTAAGAGAAACAGTTGAGTCCCAGGAGCCAATCTGGGTCAAATACTTTTAATCTTGACCCAGTCACAGGTTTTGGTGTGCATCATTAGCTGAAACAAAGCTTTAAAATAACTTCAGGTTAGATCAGATAAAAAAACCCAGAAAACAACCTAAAGTTCACAAGGATTCATAGCTAAATTATAGATTCCTTAGATTAGAGTAAAAAATACAAAGTAGTTCAGTTGTTGCTATCTGACCTGATGTACTTTCCTTGGTAGGTTTGATTGATGATCAGACATGATCATTAATTCCTTATACCCATTCATGTTCTCCATCTCCTGATAGAAACAACTATTGTTGAATAGGTAAGCAACATAAGGGTTTAAAGTACAGCTGACTGATAGTTTTTATGTATAAAAGTTTAGGTTTGTGTTTCCTCATAAGATTACTTTTCAAGATACATAGTAAAGTAATTGATTCTTTCTTTGTAAATGCAATATGTATCCTGCCAACAACAACAACAAAAAATTGGCTGAGAAAAAAATACTTTCTGCTTGTCCATGTTCTGTTAATCTGTAACAAGTTACTTGGATGTAAATGTATGTGATTTTCAGGTAATAATGACCATGAGAGGCCAGTTCCCATAAACCACTTCAGAGTAATAAAAGGAATGCCACAGAATAGTGAAAGGTTTGGATAAGAAACTCTTTTATCTGGGATAATTACAAACTATCTAACTGACTGTTAAAAAAAAAAAGAAGTAGATGCCATCTGATGGAAATTTTCTCTTTTATTTCTTAGAAATGGTGTCTGAATCTTTCTGTCTCCATTCAGCTAGACATCTCCACGTTGCTGCATTCTATACATACAACTAAATATTTTTTACATATATACGGTCGTACATCTCTATACACAGTTACATCTATTTTCACATGTTATCACATCTTTTACATACAGTTCTCTTTCACATCTCTTTATACAGTTTCATCTTCCTTGGCTCCACAGAGTTACAAATCTCTATACAGCTATAGCTATTTATCTCATATACATAACTCTCTCACCATATAACATTTTATGTCATTCTTACACATTCTCTTACAGCTCTTTGCATAGTTCCTATACATAGCAACAACTCTTTCATATACCTTTATCTCTCTCTCTCTCTCTCTCTCTCTCTCTCTCTCTCTCACACACACACACACACACATATTCACACACATATGCTTTTTCTACATCATTCTCTCACTTTTGCTCATCCTTCTCTTTCGATTCATTGTCTTACATATATCTCACCTTTTTAGGATTCTTCTTCTTCCCTTCTTCTTTCATCTCTCATTAAGCACATATACATTCACATTCATACATACTCATTCTCTTCCTCTCTTTCCCCTACATTGCTGCTGCCCCCTCTCTCATTCATACATAGTCATTCCACACTCACATTCTGCATAGCTTCATCCCTACATTGCTGCTGCACCTCCGACATTGCCAAACTCTACATTTTCTACATTTTGCTACATTTTCAGGGCCCAGCTCATTCTTACAACATATGAAGTCATACAGATTTTCTCTGGCTAGTCAGGTCACAAAGACTAGACAGTGTAAATGCATGGCCTTGCCTGTAACTTTTTTTTCCTAGATGAAGAATGACATTGAAATTCAGGACATATCAATAACTGTAGCAGGTTGAATCTTGAGTGGTCAGGGTACTTGCAAAAAGCAACTACTGCAAGGGGGTGATTCTCAAAATAGCCTGGCCTTGAGTTAGCAATAAACAACACCTGGGAATTAGTCTTTGTATATTTTCTGCAGGAGCAGTTTAGTCTGTCTGAATTTGCTCTGAAGTCTAAAATTAGTTGTCTTTCAGACTGAAACTACCATTACTTTTCTGTGTCCATAAAGAATAATAGTCTGGTATTATATTTGATAGTCTATGTATTAGACTTGACTATCCATAACTATAAGCGTGCCCAAAGTAGTGTAGTGTAAAACATACTACCAAAGTGCTGTGGAAAGAGCTCCATAGCTGTCCTTAATAGGGAGGCATAGCAGTGGCACCTGAGAAAGTTTCCACAGCCAGTCATCTCACAGGCTTTGCCTAGTGGGGCCAGTTGATGGATGTCCCCACAGACTTTGCCTAATGGGGCCATTTTATGAATGTTTGTTTAGTGGGACTTCTCCATGGAGTTTGCTTAATGGGGTTCCTCAACACAGAGTCAATCATGTGGTAGGTTGACCTGCAAAATACTGGTTGTCATCTGCTGAATACTTCCATGGCCTTTGGCAATCAGGGTGATTCTGTTTTCAGTCAGGTAAGGGAGATGAAAAACATGTTTTTACCTGTGCTGATTATAATCATTCACTTGAAATACAGAATGTAACCATATTGTGACTCCTGTAATGCCTGAAATATTTTTTGAGGTATATAAGCCATAGAAAAAGAGGTATACAGTAGAATAACAGAGAATAAAGAATAAAGAAGGAAACCACCAAGAGAGTGTGTGAATGTCTTTTTCCCTAACCCTGTCAGATAAGAAAGTTTAGTACCTGCCAACACTGTGGATTTCCCTTCAAGCCCTATACTGCTGGAGGTTGGTCCCTTAGGTAGAAATAACTTACAACTTGAAAACCTTGTTCTTGTATTGATGTCATGGTGTCATTAATATCAAGAATCTTTCGAAAAAAATACCAAGAAGATGACATTTCAGCAAGCATGTAGACCCCAGTCTGGATATCTAGTACATAAGTGAAGCCTTGATATGGTGGAGTAAGCCTGTGACCATAGGCAGATACAAGATGATCTGGGAGACCTATAGGCCAGTCTTGATGAAACTGTGAGCTTCAGGTCCCATGAGAGAGCTTATATCCCTTTATAAACATTTTTATTCTTGTGTGTGTATTTGTGTGTGTTTGCTCTATATGTGTGGGCAAAAACATGCTACAACACATCAATTAGCAATCAGAAGACAACTTCATAGAGTTGGTTCTGTTTTACCTACTTTAAGTGAATTCTAGGGATCAAACTCAGGTGCTTTACCCACGGAGCCAGCTCAGCAGCCCCATCTCAGAAACTATAGAGAAAGTAATACAGGGAAAGACCTGCCATCAATGTGTGTACCCTAGGCATGAACTCAAAGGCAAGTGCACCTACAGCCACAGGTTTACACACACACACACACACACACACACACACACACACACACACACTTACATGGGTAGGGATCATAAATAAAAGTTTTTCCTGATTTAGAATAAAAGTGCATTCCTCTAGTTACACAAAAAAGGAGAAAAATGCTACATGGTTATAAAACTAGCAATGATTCAGTAGTGCTTTCCTTTTTTGTACATTTACTTCTATATTCGGTAGATAGATAATAGTACATATTTGTTTTTATAACAGAGAAAAGTAAGACATAGAAAGGTCAAATGCCATCTCCCTGGCCTCTCTATTATTGGATAGAAAGTAAAATAGAAGCTGAATTTGCAGTTTTAAATCTATGGAAACAACCTCACTACCATACCCTCATTTGTTAGCCAAATACAGTTAACTAACTGAATTATATTCAGATAGTGTGGGAAGTTTGCCAGAATGGCAGATACTATAGTGTAAAACTACAATTCGAGTAAATGAAAGAGTGTAAGGGCAATCATTTTCTTTAAATGAAGTAAACAAAGCTTCTAGAAGAAAGGGTCCACTTAGTAGTGGATATCAGTATCTAATTTCTAAAATAAAAAGCATCATCTAGCTAAAATTTAAAAAGGATTTTTCTCCTCTCTTAATGTTTTTGAAGTAACATAGCCATGGAGACCTTATATAATTATAAAAGAGGTAATTACACTCTGTGGAACAGAAAGCACAAGGCAAATTTTAATGGCAGATTTAGACATTATCTCATATTGAGGCTTCATATCTCAAAAACAATTTGTATAGTATATGGGTCAGATTGACCTGCATATGGTGATTAATTTTAACAGGAGTCAGAGATCAAAAACAGACAAAAAAAAGGCAGGACATGGCTCAGACACTGTTATGATAGAGACAAATGGGTAACTTTGAACTGAAGATTATTTGCATAGAGTGCCAGGCACTTCATTTTTCATATAATAGATGACTAAAGAATCCAGGTTTGGGATTGCGATTTAAGCATACCACCTTCAGGGTTAAAGAGGTGGCTCCATGTTTAAGGCACATACTACTCTTTCAGAGGACCTGAGTTTATCTCTTAGCACTCACAACAGACAGATTACACACACCTGTAACTCTAGCTCCATGGGGATTCAATACACTGGTCTCACCTGTACTCATAGAGATACAGAATTAAAAATTAAAATAAAAAAGAATTCTACTATAGTGGTTTGAATAAGAATAGCTCCATAGGCTCCTATATCTGAATGCTTGTTCTCTTGTTGGTCTCCTGGGTAAATACATGATCATATTTGAACATATCAAAGCAGTCCAATGTACAATCTTAGATTGGGAGGCTAGCTGCATCAACAAAACAGTGAGAAGATGAAGGCTTTTGAGTGAGTTTAGGTCAGTTCCTATTCTCCTGTCCACATCTTTTCTGGCCAAAGAACAGACCCCACTTCTATTGATGCTGTTCAGGGGATTGGGGGCATCCAGCTCAGCATCACTTCTGTAGGCTCCAAACTTAGCCCATCATCCTGAAGAATAAAAAATAAAATAGTACCTGTTTGTGGAGCTTTTCATTCTCTCTCTCTCAAGCCCCCCCCTCTCTCTCTGTGTGTGTGTGTGTGTGTGTGTGTGTGTGTGTGTGAGAGAGAGAGAGAGAGAGAGAGAGAGAGAGAGAGAGAGAGGGAGGGAGAGAGAGAGAGAGATTCTTATCGAACCCTTGGCCTTGTAGTTTGCCTATACATTTTCTGCTGTGTAACTGGGCATCACATTGGTGCCTAAGCCACCTTCCATGACTATTTCTCAACACATAGAAAAATAAAAAAACTCCAATCATTCTCATTTGAATTTGCAGAAAACTGAGAAACATGACTTCTAACCACCTTTCATTCATTTTTATCACTTCTTCATCTCTCTGATTCTTATATGTTATTGTAGGCATCAAGATGTCCTACATTAAGGTAAATTCTAGATACTTTTTGGATAATAAATTTTTTTATGAATTGAAAGAGTGAGAGGTAATACAGAAATGTACCCAGTACCTATTCCAATGGGGAGTGATGAGAAGTTAACTGATCTCACGTTTGTTTTCCACGTATTAGTCTCAACTATTTCTTTTCACTAAAGCCTCCAACCCAATCTTGCTTCCCTCTACTTCTAAATCCTAGCAGTAAATACTAGGAAAGCAATTCTGCCTCTTGTTCCACTAAAGAAGAAAGCCTGACTTATGTGGAAAAAGTTCTAATTAACTAACAGTATTAATTTATTCATTTATTAGCTGATAATGGCTACATATGAGAATGTGGTCCCATTGTTTGAAGTTTAATAATCCTAGCATCTGTAATCCAGCACTTTCAGTTTAGAGTCAGAAAGGAGAAACTCTAAAAGAAGAGGAGCATGCTGGTTTATTTTATGTTTCAATGTGACTGGATTAAAGGATCCCCAGGGAGCTGGCAGTGAACATCATTTGTGGAAATGTCTGTTAGAGAGTCCTGCACCTGCCATTTGAGTCAGCCTGATTTGGTTGGTCTCATCCAGTAAATTTAAGGAACAAGTTGTTGTAGAATATTATTTAAGGTGTGTTACTTTTGTTTATGCTCTGGAACATGTGTTTAATGATGCATGGATGTGTTACATTTGTTTGATTAAATAAAATTCACCTGTTATCAGAAGGCTGAGTCAGCAACTAGCTGACAGGAAGTGGTGGAGGGGAGCCAGGAGGAGAAGGGCTTTTAAGTGGGGGATAAGGAGAAGGAGACACAGCAGGGAGAGGAGGTGAGCTACTTTCTATTCAGCTTCTATGAGGAGCAGAATTCCATCTTAGCCTTTGAATCTTGAGTTCTTTAGAGGGACAGAGATTTAGCTTACCCTCTTGTAGCTTTGAACGAGTCAGTGCCTAAGGGAACAGAATCCCCTCTGGCTACAGCCCTTGCAACCAAACCACTGCTGGTAATGGGAGAGTTTCAGTTGCTGATTAGGACAGGATGGCTAAAAAGATATCAGCAATTTAAAAAGAGGACAACACAAGTAATACAAATTCAGAGCAAGGGTGAATATTCTTCCTCTCTCCTTTCTAGAATGCAACTGGTCATTTTTGACTGCCTTTAAATGTTAGAAATCCATATCCTTAAATTTGGAATCTGGACCTCATTTTAGTGGCCTCCTGGTTTATTGGCCATGTGGTATCAGGGATTCTTACTATCACCTGTAATAATTGTAAGGCCTTCAAACTTAGAATCAGAGATTTGTCAACTTTTCTGGTTCTGTATTTGCATGGGAGTGCTCAGCTTCTATATTTTTTGCTCAAATAAATTCTTTCTTGCATGTACATATATGTACTATGTCTAAGTATATATGTATTTATCTACCTATCTATCATCTATTTTTATGAACAGTATATATGCATTATGTATGTATATGTATGTGTCTGTCTATCTGTCTATATACCTACCTATCATCTATCAAACATTACTTTATCTCTATAAATATTTTTGTTTTGTCTTGCTGGAAATCTTGGAGTAAGGCATAGAAGTAATTTCCTGCTATTATGTATCTGCCTGTTTTATACTTTAGATTATAGACATACACAATTCTTTTTCAGAATGATTAACTAGAGCCAAAACACAGAAGTCACAAATAAGAGACATATACTCGACTATGGCCCAAATGCTTGGCAGATACAAACTTCACCATCTTTTGGCTGTTTTCCTAATTCACCAAAATGGTATACAATCTATTCTTAAAAACAGGCCATAAGGGCCAAGCAGTAACTCTTGGGAAGTGGATAGAGATAGAAATAGACCAAAGCAGAAATCAGAGCAGAACAAAGTGCCTTCAGAGCTGGAGGTAAGCAGTACTGTTTTTAAGAAGCAGTAGAGAACTCTGAGTCATTAAAGAAGTTAGATTGTTGGACCAGTCAGGTGCTTGTTCCTCTTTAGCTTACTGTCTCAGATGTTTGCAATGATGCAACAAAACAATAGTCTAGTGGCTTAACGACAGGCATGTCTTTCTTGTAATTCTGGAGGCTAAGTAATGCGAGATGAAGATACTAAAATACCTGAATGATAACTTGTAAATAGCATCTTCTAGCTATAACTTCAGATGGTGTAAGGGGCATGAGTATTCACCATATTATAAAGGCTCAAACCTCTTTCAAGGGCCATAATTCATCCCACTCCCAAACCTATCACTAACTGCTAAACATATCACATGGTTGTTAGAATTTTAACACTTCAATTTAGGGAGTAGAGATACAAACATTCCAACTATAAGAAATGTAATCAAAATGGTTTTATTGAAGCTAAGAAATCCCAGAAAGAAAGGTCCTGATCTGTGTGGAGATGACTCTATGGAAAACCTGACCTCTACATCTGATGTAGAATTATGACACAGGTAGAGAAAGGTAATGCTGTCTGATAGTAACTAAAGTACATTCAGTTACTTTTAGCATGACCTGCTTGGCTGTTTCTTGGGCACAAATTTCAGGAGGAAGTCTTCCTCCTAGATGCAGAAGGCACCACACAGAGCATCTTGCCCTAGAAGGAATTATGAGAAAAAGACTTGTACCACACACAGTATTCTCCTTGACAGCTATGTAGATGCTATCAACTCACATTCGTTTCTATTAATCTCTTTGGAGTACAGCATCTTTAAGCTCTTGAAGAAAATACATAGCATCAAATAAATAAATAAATAAATAAATAAACAAATAAGTAAGTAAATAAATAAATAAATTCCAGAAAATGGAAATGGGATGGCAAGCTCTTGTGAAAGGAGAAATAATTATTTATTATTATTTTTTAATTGGGGGAGAGCGAGTACAGTTCCTCACTACCACAAATTATGCAGTCAAGTTTTCCACATTTGGGGAAATCACAGGGTTCAACACATCTCAAGTGCAATTGGTAAGCCTCGCCCTAGGAAAATCACTTACTTTATCATGGTATCTCCCCTGACAGGTAAGTATGAAATAATTAATTTGAGAAGAAAATAAACTTATTTTTTCTTACAAGATTTGAAAGCATCTCAGGCTACAATGTAGAAAAGGTAGAGCTAGTATTGAGAAAACATCCTTGAACAGTGAAATGAACATTGTGTTACCATTCAAGACATTTAAAAGTAAGTCACGAATAGCAGTCACAATTAAACTTCCATATTCCTACACTGTAGGTGTTGTTATTGTTATCCTTGTCTAGAGGAAAAATGAACATTATGAAAAGAATAAGCTCAAGGTTGGACATACACATTAACTTTTGTCCTCTCTAGTGGAAAGTTCAATATGTGCAATTAGAAAATGAAATGTTAAAAGACATGAAAACATAAAAATAACATCAGGATCTTTTATAGAAACATTAGGATATGTTATAATAAGAATTTTTTGAATGGATGAAATCAGTAATAAAAGGAATGGTTATTGAGACGAAGACAGGTCAGAAATTTTATGTGACATTATTTAGAAAAGAAGAAAAAGTCATTCACTAGGTAACTTCCCTGAGGAAAATGTAAAATATTAAACACTATAGAAAATTGAAAAACTTTATGATGTTACCTAAAAGTTCCAAGTCATGTGTTATGGTGTGTGGCTGGCACCTGTGATGTCACAGAATTGATGGGGGAGATTATATTAACCCTTAAAGTTTATATCAAGGTAGCTGTCAATCAAGTGCAAATGTGAAAGGAAGAGATCTTTACAACAAATCCATACTGTGTAAGCTTTTCCCTATTGTTAGCAAACTTTACAAAGGCCTGTAGGATGATATATACACTGTATTTTAATGTTCTCATCTTTTTAGTTTCCTACTTTCGCTGACTGGGCACAAAGGCTACCTTGTAGTTCTAACTCCATATCTCTATAGAAATGCCTTTGGGAAAGGACTCAGGAGGTTCCCCTAGTATCTTCCTGCTTCAATCCTTTCACTCTATGAAGTCCATGTCCAGAGGCACCTTCTTGGTGATTACTTCCTTAGGTACTCTGTAATTGCCGTCTTCTCTTTCCCCATCTGATATTGTCCCTTATTTTATCTCTCTATCTCACAGTTAGAGATGTGGCATATGACTGATCTTGTTGCCTGTCTTCCTGCATGTGTAACTTATAGGAGAGCTGGTTTGTGTGTCTATTTAGTTCATTGTTATAAACCCAGGATTTAAAAGGATGCCAGACATGCTCCAGGTACTCAGGATACAGCTCCTGAATGAATGCTGAGAAATGTCTTTATGACTTCATAAGGAGAAACAAAAGCTTCCAAAGTAATGAAATGAAGAATGACCTGTACTAGTATGCAATACACATTGTTTTAAAATACTACTTTATTATTTTTATGATTTTTTATTTTTGAGATTATAATATAACTACATAATTTTCTCTTCTGTTTCTTTTCTCCAAACCCTTCTTCTTGCTCTCTTTCAAATTTATATTCCACCTTTTCAATAATAATTATTATGAACATATATATAAAATGGATATATGTACAAATCTATATATATAACCTGCTCAGTCTGGATAGTGTTACTTGTATGTATGTTTCCAGAATAGACCATTTGGTATTAGATAACTTATTGGTGTGCTCTTCTTTGACTAAGAATATTTATCTTGCTCTCAGCATTTATCTTTTTAATCATATGCAATGCATTACAAACTAATGAAATACACACACACAGTCAATAAGAGGCTTTATATGTGACTTTATATTTTAAAACATTTTCTGTATAATAAGACTTCTAATGCCTAAACCATTACTTTCTCTCTATGTAAACTTACACAGCTTGAGTATCTTCTCTTGTAACAGAATGAAAGGATAATGAGTTTTCCTAGGGAAATGGTTCTGTGTCCTACATTATTTTTAACTTATCTGAAGATATTTATAAAAATGATGGGCATCATAATGTACTTTGTTAAGTAAGGCATAAAAGCCCAGATTATAAGCCAAATTTAAACAAATGTAAGATGAGACGGGCTTAAACTTGGAGAAAGAAATCAGTATTGAAACATAATTTTGTATGTTGCAATTAAAAAATACACAGTACTCTATGCATATGGCAGTGACAAAGTGCTCACATTCAAGCAGCCATGCTTTCTCCTGGGTCATGTAGGGAGAATCCCCAGAATGCTGCCTGGTAGACATTCATCCCTATTACTTGTGTTTTAAAGGCCTAACCAACTCAAACAAAAACTCTTCTTTTACCCATGGAATGGTTACTATTTCTTTAAAATTACATAAAAACAGGGAAATTGCTTTTCCTACCACTATCCCTAGTTTCCCATTACCAATGAGGATCTGGTATCTGAGTTGCAGGATGGTTACACTGACTGGCTCTTCATGTCAGTCTTAGTCTTCATGCCAACTACCCAGTCTTCGAAGTTATAGAAATTAAGACTCAGAGAGTCTTAAGACTCAGAGCCCTGTATAGGTTAAAATCTAAATCTAGTTAGAGTACTAATTGCTAGGTTCCACAACTACTTTCTCATTGAATAGATCAAGGATCCATGGGTACAGTTTCTCAAGTGATACTTGTATAGCCTATAGGGGCTGTCTTCTGAACTTTCTCTAAATAATCCCCCATGTATGCTTTCTCATTTCCTTCAAGTCTGTGTTCAAATGCCTGTACTTAGCAAGAATGATATTCAAATGACCCTCCACAATCCTTACCATGTCATTTTGTTCCAACTTCTCTTTCTTTTTTAAATCAAAAGATTAATTTTACTTTTATTTATGTATATATGTATTTGCCTTTTCTTCTTTTAAAATCAAAGAGGTTAATTTTATTTTTATTTGTGAATATATGTGTTTGTCTGTATGTGTATAGGTCTGCATGTATGTAGGTTCTCTTGGAGGCCAGAAGAGAGCCAACAATTCTCTGTAGCCAGAGTTACAGGCAATAGTGAATTGCCCTACATGGGTATTGGGAATCAGTTCCCTTAATCACTGGGCCATCTTTTTAGCCACTTTTTGTTTTCTTAAAGTATGGTTACCTGCCAGCATTTCTTGCTGACTTATGATAATTCTCATCTATTGTCTACACAGGTTAAAATAGATGTCCCAAGAGGATAAGGACAATTGTTTTGGTTACTGCACTATTCCAAGCCTTTCCTGTGTGTCTCATACATAGTAAACATTAATAAATGTTTGTTAAATGTATAAATAACATCTCATATCAGTATAAAACTTCATCATACAGTAAGGTTTCATGCTAATGATCATTTTTAGAATAATTCATTCCATACTTTTTCTGTGATAAATTTCTGTTAAGACAGATATATGAAATAAGAAATCAATAATTCTTATATCTATTTGCCAGAAAACTTCCATGACAGCTGTTAAGTGGGAAAGGGGTATTTATATGTTAGTATGTAAACTTAAAGCAATATTAATAATAACTTTCAATTTTGTATAATCTATAATGAACCAGAATATGTCAATTATCTATTTTTTTGGTGAGTGGTACAAAATTATAGGTTAATCATGTCAGATTTTTTGTTGTTTTCAGTTTTGGAGACATGATTTCTCTGTGTAACAGCCCTAGCTGTCCTGGAACTCACTCTGTAGACCTAACTGGCTGTCAGACTCACAGAGATCTGCTTGCTCCTGTCTCTGGAGTGAGTAAAAAGCATGTCAAACTCTAGCAAGGTGCAATTATCATATACTCTGCACATAATAGAAAATAATTGAAATATTGGTAAGAAGAAGCAATTTTGTTATAATATATAAACCAAAAATATGTTATTTTCTTAATTATTAAGTAGTATGTTTCAAAACCTTGTATAGTAACATATTCTTATTTAAATTAAGTCAATACTTTCTAAGTGGTGGAGAAAGATTTGACAAAGCTGCTGTCTCTCTGTGAGTTTCTAATATTAATCTAATATTGAGTACATTTAGGGTTGTGATCTGATTCCTTAACATTAACCCACTCTTCTGATTTTTGTGATGCCCTTTCCTTGGGAAACTAAGATTCCAAAATGTGATATGAGCCAGGGATTCTGGCAACTCAGGTTTCTGAACGTGGCTTATACATTTGCCTACTTGAAGTCTGAATATAGAGCTGAAGTGTGGTAAGTAAAAAGAGCAGCAGGCTGATGCTTTTGCTTTGTTGGTGAACACTATCCCTCGAACATTCCTCTGATAGTCTGAGGCTTCATGGTTTGGCAGGCAGCTTTTTCATTGGAACAGAAGTACTGGTTGACCAGATAGCTGACAAGTTCTATGCTGGAGATTTGGGAATCTCTTCTCTAGGTTCATCCTTGTTGATCCAAAAACTTGTTGAATATTGCATATTCAATTTGCTGGAGTGGGTTGTTTCCTGGTATTTTGACTGTGATCACTACAAAATCCCAGGACTCATCCTCAGTCAACAATGCAATACATAAGATAGGCAGAGATGTTCTGGTCTCCAAGAAAGAACATGATTATATCATAATCGCTGTAGGTTTCAAATAATGATACTGGGAGCTAGCTGCTTCCTCACTGTAACTGATAATACAGCCAAATACCTCCTGGAGTGCCTGCCTTATTGCTATATCATGTAGTCTGCAGACTGAAAACTGTAAATTAGGAGGTTATCTTTATGACTTTGGAAATACATACACTGATAGAAGAATTTAAAAAAAACAGAGAAGATAAATTTGGTTGTTACAAGTAGATAATACTGTTATCTTTACATGTTTTGAAATAGATGTTCTAGAAATGAAAAAAGCAGCCTTGCACTGTGGGTATTAGCAATTCATAAAGCAGGCATCAGTGGGGGAACATGTGTTCTTTAGAGACCGTTGCATAATAAGCTTCCAGACTTAATTTTAATCTAATTCAATAAAACACATCATACTCAGACACAAGATGACAAGACAATAGTTAGAGGGCACTGAAAATTTGTCTTGGCTGTGGAGCCTGATGCCTCAGAGCTCAAGATAATGAAAAAATTAAAGATGAATTGTCCTTGATTCATCACTCTTGTTTCTGAACTTGAGATAATGAAATTTTAAACTAATGTTTACTCCTAAAGTATTACCTACCGCCTCCAAGAATTTTAGTTGATGTAATTCAATTCTTATTATAAGACAATGATTTAGGGTGCACTAATATATTTTTTTCTATACTTTGTGTTTAGAGACAGGTATCCAGAGAGCTACAAAATTTCAGGAAAGTATATTTTTGAAGAATATCATAAAATTTATCATTGAATTATATTATGATGTAAGATAATAAAATTTTATTCAGCTCTAAAAAAATCTATAGCATGTAAATTGATAAAATAGATGAAAAGGCAGAGTATAAAGAAGTACACAAGGTCTTAACACATTTTTTTGGGTAGCTATAGTCTACCTATATCCAAAACCAAATTGGCATTAACATCTATACCAAGTTAGAACTATCATTAAAATATACTGTAAAGTTGTTGATGGTGTGATTACAGATTCAGTTTTTTGTTTCCTCCTAATTTTAATTCAAATAATATTACTAGTTGAAAGTAGAGGAAATGTCCCCAGGGCTTTAAGTTCTGAAGTTTCCAAGGCCCAAGTGGTAGGAAGGGTCAGTCTAGAAAGCTAAAGCACTAATGAAGCCTGTGTATGTCTGGCACATTAGCAAGCCCAGCATACCATTGTGGTAATGCACTTTCCCAAAGCCCTGCCCCAGGCAATGAACCACCTGCCCAAGGACAATCAGCTTGTTAATGAAGGTTCCTTTCTGTAAAATATGGACCTTCATCTCTCACTATCAGCACTAACCCTAAAGAAGATTTAGTACATCTTTTAGGAAAAAAGGGTTTAATACAATATGCTTCTTGAAAATATTCTCATGCATATATAATCTCTTCAAAAGCCTACATGGGACCTAAATACAATTTTTATAATTTCGTTTTGCTACTCTGTCCTTACGTTCAAACAGGTTCAGAAGAAAAATATATATATGAGAGGTGTTTTCTTGAAGCCTAGTGTCAGCCAGACTACAATATGATGCTCAGCTGTTGATCTGTTTTGATGTTCCTACAGATGTGGTTGACATTTATAATCATCTGACTTAAAAGCAAGTTATTCTGCATACAACAGATGGGTCTCATCAAACCAACTAACGTTTTATGTGTAAAAACTGAGGGGTCCTGGAGAAGAAGGTATTCTGCCTCAGGACTCTACATAGAATTCTGTCTAATTTATCACATGTGGACATGTCCTACTGATTTCAACTCAGGTCTGCCCTATCCAGCATTAGCTGTATGAGATGCAGATTTTAGACTTGCTGGTTCCAAAATCATGCAAGTCATTTCTTATTAAGGCAAATCTTCTCTTCCATACTTCTCTATTAAAAGATTAATTTTATTTGCATTGACATGTGTGTGATGAAATGTGATGTGATGTGATGTGATGTGTGTGTGTATGTGTGTGTGTGTGTGTGTGTGTGTGTGTGTGTGTGTGTGTGTGAGAGAGAGAGAGAGAGAGAGAGAGAGACGGAGGGAGAGAGAGTGAGAGAAAGAGAGAGATTCTATGTGGTTATGTGAAATCAGTACAGGTCCCTACATAATCCACAAAAGGGTCTTATCTCCTTTAGGGCTATACTTCCAGGCAGTTTGAGACCCACAACAGGGGTGCTGGTAGGAGATCATCTGCAAGAGAAATATCCCACCAATCCCACTACTTCTCAGGATTTGTCTTTCTGCTTCCCTTTCTTTCAAACTTGGTGCAGTTAGCATGGATCTTGCTTTTTTTTTCCCCAAACAATTTTGTCATTTATCAAGGTCCCAGGTTTCTTATCTACAAGACACTGGCAGTGGGATTAACTGAAGAAGTGAGGAACCTAAGACATTACCTGAGACAAGCAAAGTATTAAAGGTGCAGTGATCTAAAAAATAAATAAATTTAAAAAAAGGAACCCAGCAGGAGGCGACTGGGGTGTTTTCTTCGTTTTTCTCCTAGCATGATGTTACTTGGAACCTTCACTGCCTTTCCTTAAGAAAAAGTGTAAGAGGCACTCTGGAGCAGGAGCGGATAAACTCTGCAGGTCATCAGACCCACAGCTCCTGCTGAGGGAAGCTGCACGGCTACCCACCGCCACCTCGAACTGAGCAAGCCAACATCTGCAGGGGTCTCTGAAGGACAGACTCAGACCCCGCCCAGAGGTGAGGAGGGGTCACCAGGCCCAAGAACCTATATCCCAGCCTGGGAGGAAGAGTTGAGCTCCCATAGCTTTCGGTTCCGCTCCCGGGACCAAGTGCTGTCTGCAGAGTCCCAGCACACTCTGGAGCAGGGGTGGATAAACTCTGCAGGTCACCAGACTCACAGCTCCTGTTGAGGGAAGCTGCACGGCTACCCACCGCCACCTCGAACTGAGCAAGCCAACATCTGCAGGGGTCTCTGAAGGACAGACTCAGACCCTGACCAGAGGGGTGACAGGAGGCACACAAATCCGAGTGCCAAAACTGACCAGGAGCCATCTAATCGTGAACCACTGAAGCCATGGGCAAACGTCAGTGCAAAAAATTACATAACAATACAAAGGACAACATGGTAACTCCAGAAGAGAGTGGCGATCTTACAAACACAAGACCTGAACTGAGCAATGAAGAGGAAACAGAAGGAAGCAACACCAAAAATTCCTTTTTGATGATCATTGAAGCTCTCAAAGAAGATATGAAAAAAAGCCTTAAGGAAATAGAAGAAAACACAAACAAAAAATTGGAAGAGATGAACAAATCTATGAAAGAAATATGCCAGGAACTAAAAGCTGAAATAAAAGCTGAAATAGAAGCAATAAAAAAGGCGCAAAATGAGGCAAAGATGGAAATAGAAAACCTGAAGAAAAAAGCTGGAACTACAGATACAAGCATAACAAACAGAGTTCAAGAGATGGAAGATAGAATCTCTGAAGTGGAAGACTCAGTAGCTCAAATAGATATATCAGTCAAA
>PVIH01007707.1:0-10000 GCA_004025045.1 Sigmodon hispidus
CCGGTCCTCTGGTCAGGGTTCGAATCCGCCCCTCAGAGACCCCTGCAGTTGGTTTGCTCAGTTCACTCAGTTCGGGGTCGCAGTAGGGATCCTTGCAGATACCCTCAGCAGCAGCAGGAGCTGTGGGTGTGGCCAGGTGCAGAGTTCAGCTGCCCCCTGCTCCAGAGTGTGCTGGGATGCTGCAGAGGGCACCGGTCCCGGCGGCCCAAAAATAATTTCTAATCAATCATCCTAAATAGTGACAATTATTCATAACACATTGAAAAATGAAAAAATACCCATGCTACCTTTTGGGTAATGTGGTAATCATGCTCTTACATTTACTTCCTGCTGTCTGAGGCAATAGCTACTTTAGGGGATCCTGAAAAAAGTGTTAATTTTCAAGTCTTTGGATAGGTAGCTTCATCATTTGTTGTCTATTCTACATAATGGGAAACTGCAGGGTTTTTCTCAATTCCTGGCTAGAGGAATCTGTGAGGCTTGATATCTCAGCTAGACAATTGAAAATCATCCTGAGCAATTTGTGGTATACCTTTAATATGTTTCATATTATAATACGCAAAAAATGTTTTATTTTACCTTAAACATATGCTGAAGTATGGTTAAGCTTAATTTGTACAAGTATTTCCATGATGACCATAATTTCTTGGAAATGTATGATTAAAAACTTAGTATTTCCTGAACTCAAAACAGTTGCCCATTTAAATCTTGAAATTGTATCTGTTGTATGATGTACATATTTTAATTTTCCACATTCTGTAAAAATAGAACACTTCCATCTGCTGAACTTTGTTTCTATGTAAACTTTTAGGATTGCTTCCTGCTGTTAATAGGGTTTGATTATAGAAAAAAAAGTGGAACATCTTTTTACAATTTCTTTGGCTTATAGCCAAGTAAAAAACTCCTTTTTAAACCTTTTCTATTTACATAATGGTTTTTTATGAGATGCTGAGGCCTCTAGTACATTTTCTATTAATAATTTATCAATTTTATCATTATATTGAACTAGAGTGCCTGGCAGACCTATATGGGATCAGATGTATGTTAAATCTAAGGAATGATTTCTATTTCTGAGTATTTCTCATAACAGAATAAATAGTAAAGGTAGTTCTGACTCATAAGGAATAAAGTCAGCAGTTTTAATGTACAAAACAACTCTTTCTACATACTGAGATTCATTAACTATATTAAGAGGTTCTGTAAAAATTCACTAATAGCATCATAATAGCATATAATTCTGACTTTTAGACAAAACTATAATGTTTTTTGAGCCACTTTACTTTCATATTCTGATTTGTAACTTGCCTTTTCTGATTTGTATTGCCCTAAAATGTAAGGGCTTCAGGAATTGGTTTTTCCTGTACAATGTGAATGAAGTATCCTGTTATTCCTTTAAAATTAAAACCTCTTCTTCAGGAATATTTGTTGTTCATTTTTCCCCAAAAATTACTGCAATCTCTTTACCAAGATTCACTTTTTATCCATAATTGGTCAATTTCTTCATAAATCAAAAGTAAAGCACTTTCTTCTGAGTCCATTATTATCTATTTTCTAAGTCTTAATTTTTCTTTAAAAATAATATCAAATATCTTTTCCACTTATGTTTTTAACTTTTTTACTCAGTTTTTGTGGTAGAAATATCCACACCAATATACTATTTTCTCTTTGAATTTAAATTCCAGTAGGAGAATGCTTAGCAGATAAAATAACCAGAATGTAATTAAGGTCTAGATTCACATTATTCATGGGTGATCCTGTAATTTCTTTTTCATCAAGTCCAATTCTTTCAAGTCCAATTCTTTCTCTCAGCTTCAGCTCTTGTTTAAGTCCTTGTCATCTCTAAGGTTTTGAACTTATTATCAAGTTCATAGATTTTTTATCTCAATTGTAGGCTGTATATTGGAAATGTCCCCTAGCAATCTTTGAAAATCATTAAGAGTTCATAGTCTATCTCTCCTAATTTGAATGTTTTGGAGTCTAAATTTTTGTAGACATTTTTATATTCTAAATAATTAATAGATTCTCCTCTCTATTTTTTCAGGAGCCATTTACAAGCAGGCAGTTTTTTCATACCTTTAAACATTCTTTCTAAAATATCTATATTTGAGTCAGTCAATACTATATTGCTCATGTAATAGTAAATAATAGATTGTAAAAATTGTTTACATATTACTTATAATGGCTATAGTACAACATAGTGACATAGAGGGGGCCATTTAAAATTTCTTGTGGGAGAACCTTCCATTGATATCTCTTTACAGGTTGAGAATTATTATAAGTTTGCACTGTAAGGCATTTTATTTCCTGTTCTGTTCTTGTATAGGTATAGTGAACAAACAGTCTTGTAAGTCACTAACTACACTAGGCTGTTCTTTAGGAAACAAAGAAGGTAAAGGCATTTTAAATTGCAGAGAGCTCATTTGTTGAATCACCTTGTTAACCACTCTTATGCTTGTTACCATTCTTCATTTTCTAGCTTTCTTCTTGATAACAAATACAGGAGAATTATGAGGGCTGGTTGATTGGTTAACATGCTGAACATTTAACTGCTCTTGTGCCGGGAATTCTAAGGCCTGCAATTTCTCTTTTGTTAAAGGCTATTGCTGAATTCATATAGGCTAGCTTGTTAATCATTTTAAAGGTAAAGCTGTTGTGCCTTGTTTTCTAAAACCTGAAAATCTGGTGACTGTTTTTCATAACAACTTTGAATATTTTTTCCAAAAAAAAATGTATGTTAGTTTATAGTCATTTTCTGAGATAAGGAGAAGTGTTAATCTGAGTATTCCAGATTATAAATAATAAATCTTATCCCCCAAAATTCATGGAAATATTAGCCACATATGGCTTTCATTTAAATCTCTGTCCTTCTGACTATATATTTTCAAACCATCTCCTACTCTATTTTACCTGGAATACCAATCTAATCCCCAAAAGCTGAACATTTACCATCTGAAGAGGCCAGGTGGCACAATTTTGATGCCAAAATCCTGGTAAATTATTGTTACATCAGAATAGAAGTGACAACATTATTTATTTGTACTTTTAATTTTAGTCTTAGTTCATTAATAGAAGTCTGCAAAAGTATTGATTTTATATTTTTTCCTGAATTTTTTGTTCTCTTTTCTATAGCTGTTCTATTGTCCAGAGCACTATAAATTTTTACAATAGGCTTTAGGTCCTATTGCTCTAAAAAGTTGTTTTTTGTTTTGTTTTGTTTTTTCCTACAATGACAAGATAAGACTGAACTGGATTTGATAAGGAGGCCTTCAAGGCCTTTTCCAAAAGCAAAAAGTTATCTTGTGTTACTTGTAGACCTTCTCTCATTGGTCCAAATCTTGCCTTTGCCACACCTTCTGCATTCTCTAAAATGGCTTTCTATTTGGGTTATTCTTAGAAAACACATTGTATCTGGGGAGGTTTTATTTATAGTTCCTTTTTTGGTGACTTTGTTTTTCATAGTTGTAACATTTGATATTTTGATTTTTTTTTAAACCTCTGGAAATGATCCTTCCTACCGTAACCCTAACCCTATCATCATAGTTATAAGATTACACATTAACTATATTTTGGATCCAATCCTTCCCTTTAATGGTCTAATTATACTCTTGCATTGTAAGTTAGCATTTTCACCAAAAGTCAGAAATTCAATTATTTTTTGCAGCACTTCTGAATCTGAAACCATTCTACTTTCCATTAAAGTCAATCTTTATTAAAAAACAAAATCTGTAAAGGTTTATTTTGGCCCTTGAGTCACTTTAGAAAAATTCAATTATATTTCCTTCTTCTTTAATTCTATCCCAAGCATTCAAGATTGCTATTTGTCCTAAATCCAGTGTGGTCATTATATAAATATTGCCTTTCTTTATTAGCAAAATCTTCCTCCCCAAGAAGTTGATCATATGAGATTTTTCTACTTCTAGTTTTACTGCATTGTTCTATGGTTTTAGATTCATCCTTCAACAAGGTCAACCCTGTAATTAAGACCCAGCCTCTAACATTGTTGTAAACATATTTATCCAATTTTTAGAATTAATTCTATTACAAATTCACCAGAATTTTTTATTTATATATTTATTATTTGGTGATTTTACATCATGTACTCCATCAAACTCAGTTATCAGATCTCTCAGATTCATATCCACTCTTATGATCTCCCCATTAACAAAAAAATCTCTATTTGTGCTGCTAATTTACTTACTGGAGCAAAATAAACTCCCTATGGCCAGACCCTACAAGAAAACAAGTCTTTCCTCACCCCTGCCAGAGACCATCAATGCAGAAGTGAAGTACTGTGTAATTTAGCTATGTTCTAGCCTTGAGTTCTTGTACACAATGACATCTCTCTCTTTTTTTTAAGTCCACTAGTGAGTGAGTATATTCCCTGCTTTTCTTTCTGTCATTGTGACACCTTGCACAGGATGATATTCTCCAAATCCATCCATTTGCCTGAAATTTTTTTTTCCTTTTTTTTTATTGTTGTGAATAAAGAAGTCACATTTTCTATCCTTGTATATCCTTATTCAAGGTCCCTTCCCCCACCCACCACATCAGGTCATTCTCTCTTCTCCACATCTCCCCATCCCCTCCCATGGGCAGGCAGTCCCAAGGTCCCACGGTCCGAATATTACTTAGTTCAGCCTCCACTCCTAGCAAATCCAGTTTTCTCCCCCCAACATCAAGACTGAGTCAGGTGTTCCTCTAGCATATCATTTTTTCTTACTGCTGAATAGTAGTACTCCATTGTGTAGTGTAGATGTACCACAGTTTGTTAATCCATTCTTCAGATGAGGGACATCTAGGTTGTTTCCAGGTTCTTGCTATTACAAATAATGCTGCTATGAATATAGTTAAGCTAATACTTTTGGGGTGCGAATGTAACAGAACTTTCTTTTTGGCTGGTTCCATTTCCTGTATGCATTCCTCCTCAGCAGCTGTTTTCTGCTTCCATCATGACCAAGAAGTTGGGATCTCATTTGAAATCCAGACTTCATTTTAGTGGCTTAACACAATGATTTCTCAGTGCCTCCATAAGAGAACTGCCCTACCTAATATTGCCTGGACTCATTAGCTCTTTGTAACTTCAGAGAGAAAAATATACAAGGCTCTCATTCAAGATTTCCTTCAGTGGCAATATTGTTAAGTTTTAAATCCTGAAGATAAATGGCTTAGGTGCCTATAATCATACCAAAGCAGAGCTGGATGACAGGTTCTCCCAACATCCCTTATTCCCATCTGTTACAGAGTACAGCCTGAATACCCTGCCATCCGCCCTGAACTCTTCACCCTAGTGATTTGGCTGTTAGTTTCCCAGATGCTCTTCCTTATATAATCCAGTCATTTTAGCTACCCACCACTTTTTACTTTTTGCCTTCTTGGCTGGTGCACCTGGTTCGTACCTCTTTCTTCACCCTTACCCTTCCCTTTCCTCACATAGCTCAAGTTTATGTTCTCACTGGATTCTTGCAGATGTCTCTGCCTCTGGCTATGTCCTCCTTTTGTCTGCAATAAACTTGCTTCTCTACCATGCTCAGGATCAGCCTCTTTCTCTCTTCATTACTTCCTTTGTTTCCTTCTCACTTTCTTTTATTATTTTTTTTTCAGATGCTACATAAATGCAGGGTCAAGTTTGCCTGCAATTTCAAGATGGACCTTCAACCTTTTTCACTGCATTTAAAAAGCTTTTGTGTATTACTCGTTTCTAGGAACAGACAACTACCAGACCCTGCTTTTCCATAAATTATAAACTTAGCTGAATAGAGTCTTGTAATGAGGCTTCCTTTCCTATTGTTCATGTGCAGAGTGGGATAGCACTGATGTTCTTAACAGTTACAGTACTTTTTCAGCATATGCCTTTACCATTACATTAAGGCTCCCAATGCTCTTTTTTAATCCTAACTTCATTTTGTTTTCTTCTTCCTCCCTTGCTCTTTCTTATAGAGACCCATATAAAAGCTATTAGTAATAACTATTCCACAGAGTTGACATTATATTTTTTTTGAAATTTTCTCCATCAAAAAAATTAATCCATTACCTTTAAAGCAATCTTTCTGAATTCTCATGATATAGGCAGAAAACAATCACATTTTATGACAAAATATCAAATGACCTTTGGCATATTGCTTGTAAAGATGATGTTTTCCTTCAATACACTGTAAGATAGTCTTCTGTTGTCCACATTGCTTTCAGTACTACTGTTTTCCCATCTCCTACTAGAACTTTTTCTTAAAGGGCTCTGCCTAAAGCATTCAATGACTTTTCTAGTTTAAAGTTCTAAAGTCTTACACATTTTTCCAACAATGGTACAGTCCAGTTTTTTTTATAGCAACAGTGCATTCTCTTGTATCAATTTAGGTATTAGTTTCTTTTTGTTGCAAAAAAACTCTACATGACTAGGTCAATATGTCAATGTGTGACATAGAAAGAGCTTTATTTGGCTTTACAGTTCCAGAGGAAGGAACTATACTGTTGAGTGAGGCATGGTAATACGTAGCTGGAACAGGAGGCTGAGAGATCACATTTCCATTTATATACAGAAAGAAGCTAGTTAACTAGAAGTGGGTAAGGCCACAAGCTCTCAAAGCCTTACCCCAATGATACCCTTCCTTTAGCAAGTCTCTGCTCCTAAATGGTCTACCTCCTCTCCACCAACCAGAGAATGTATTCAGATACCTGAGCTTAAGAACAATACTTATTCAGACCCCTATAGACAGTGAGAATAATCAGGTAATAGGATTAGGAAGGTCAGTAGAAAAGATAAGCACTAGAATGTCCCAGTGCAGGAAAGGAAAATCTTTTTCTTTTCTTTATTGGCTTAATTCTGTCTTCAAATTAAATTAATAAATGACAAACTACTAGAAAAAGACACTATGTATATATATACATATACATGGATATATAAATTTTGTAAGTAGGTCTTCCATGATGATTAGAATGCAGTACCTGTCTTCATCTTTATGGGTGAGAAGAGAAAAGTAAAGACACATACAAGAGAGGATATCATCTTATAAAGATATATGAGCATTCAGAAGCTCAGAAAGTTTGTGGAGTTTTCATATGTAGATGTGAACAGTCCTTTGGCCTTTACAGAGGACAAGCATTCCCTGGAGAAAAAATTTGAGGGCAAATTTATTCATCATTGCTAAAAGCTCATATGTGAAACACTTAGTTTAGGAAATCACAGCTTTTAGTCACAAAAGAAGTCTTCAGAAAGGTTTTGTTTCTGCAATTATTGAATCTTAGATATCTTTAAACCAAGATAGTCTTTATTCCAAGGATAAGTTTTGAAATGGTTGATTCTAATTGTTTCACCAGAAAACAAAGTTCTAGACAATGTTAATTAGCTAGAAAAGGAGATTTAGAGATTTAGAAATTGACTTTAATGTCAGCTCTGTTCATTGTAGTTGATCCGTTGGATATGGGGAGGAAGAACCAGAAAGAAATGGAATTTGAGCCTATGTATAGATATCTAGTTTGGTCTAGACTCTGGCCATCAAATGTTACCCAGTAACACTAAGAAATCTTTAAATATTTGCAGCCTGTATCCTCCTCCTTCAGGACTGGACTCAGAGAACAACTACTTTAACGCTCCCCAGATGACTATAATGTTTAACAAGGTCTGAGGACTTGCCATCAGGGATAAAGATTCAGAGTGCAAGAAAGCAAGTATCAACCACTACACACAGCAAATAACATTCCAAAGTTCTTCTAGGCTTGCTGAGGGTAAAAGAGGTATATTTCTTGGTCAATGGGAATTTTAACTTCTGTGCAACTGCCACACATTGTAAGAAATCATTTGCATCTTAATCTTTAGCTCCAAATCTTTAGCTCCTTATAGTCTAGAAACACAGAAGAGAGGAGAAAACAACTGCAGGAAAGGGGCACAGAGAGAGTCAGGGATAAAACATCTGAGATCGATATCTGCATCCAAAGTGATGCGCTGCCTCTGTCATTTATGGGCAAGTGCTCCCTAACCTACAAAACCTTTCTTTAGTTAAAAGCTTCAGCTGGAAAACTACAGCAGTGCAGAAACCATGCTGAGTACCCTGAAGCACAGAGGGATTAATGAACACGTGTGAAGCTAGACTACTTCACAGTCCAACGAATAATCAAAGGTACATGAGGTTCCCCAGGTGACTGAATTGCAAACCTGGCAGTAAAGAGATTATAATCCTTAGAATTATAGCCCACATCTATTTCTTGATGTAGATACTAGTGAAAGTTCACTGCTGATAAAGATTGGTTACCTCCTATCTCTTTTGAAAATTCAATACAAAAACTGGCTGTTTGTTAATAAACATTGTGTGCCTGATTCTCATGCACAGTGAAGTATAACTGACAGCCATACAGGTCTATCCTCTCTACATCCTACTTGGAGAGAATAAGTACAAAAGTCATTCCTAGGTACATTTTTTTGTTTACTTTCAGAATTAAAATAAAAATAAATACACAGATGCTAGTGCAGTAGGGCCTCCAGAGACCCAAATAGTGGGCTTTGGAATATTAAAACTGTAAAATGTATTCAGAAACTCTTAACATAGCTCCTAAGAAAAGTTCTATTTGTTTTTAATTCTTAGTGCAAGTTCTCAATGTGAATAAATGATTATGACACTTACTAGCAAATGAAAGTGCCACTGTGAAAAAAAAAAACTTACGAATTTAAATTAATCACATTTAAAATGGCCTTGAATAGAGCATGCCTCTTGCTGATCAATTAAACTTTGAACAAGTCAGTAAAATTTTCTTAAGCCAGCTCCTGAAGCTCTAATGTAAGCTTATAATTATCCCACAGGGTTGAGAAATCTAAAATAAATAACCTGTCAAAAATCCTACCAACCCTGGTTGAACATTTCAGCCCTCTAGTAGCTGGCACTAATGTTTCTAGTGTCATCTACCTTTGAAACTCAGGTAAGTTGAGTTATCAGCAGAGCAGGAGCTATTTTCACAGTTACACAAGTCATTTGGTACAACATACCATCCCCTGTATAATGGCAATAATTATTTTAAATCACTTCAGTTTCTATCTAGTGGTATGAAAATTCTCTAATTCTAACCCTTCCTATGCTTTTCTTCTTTCTGTGTGCCAGTATTTTTACCATCATTGCACCCTTTTCTTTTAAGGAATTTATTAAGCAGAAGAACTAGAAAAATATACACAAGGAGTCAATGTAGACTCTATACTAATTTTTTATGATGTTATCACATATTAGGACATAGTGACTAACAACCACACAGGTGTATGTATCATAACTTCTACAGTACAGAATTTAAAAATATTTCCATTGTGTTCATCATGCTCTTTTGGTATGGCTAGTTCTTTAGTAGATATCTAGAAACTGCAGTTTCTAATATGCATTGAGTTCTCAGTTTGAACCACAAAGTTACTAAAAATAGGATGAAAACCTGATATCTCAGCCTTTATTTTGTATGTCTCCTGGGTCAGTTACCTACTTACCTCAGGAGAATCTATCTACAAGCAAATAATTTCTAAACCTCCCCATCACCTTCAAGGTAGAAAGAGAAGAGTCTTATTTTCAACTTTTACAAAATTCTTTTTCAGGTCCTCAAAGGTTATTGTCTTAGCTGTGGTCTCTATGAATTCTAGGAAGAATTAAGCCTCAAGGACCCATCTCCCTATCTATCATGAGAGCACTCCCATGAAGAAACTGGTAGGCATGGACATAACATTTTGAAATATTTCTCCATTTTGAGTGAGTAGTGGCAGTTTCTCATAGTAATCAGATTTATTTCCCTAGATTCTTGCCCCTGCTTGTTCCCTAGTACCTTCTGAAAATGGATGTCCTTAGAAATGTTTTTTCTTCCTCCAACATTATTTTACTGAGTAGTCACTTTCTGTGGCCAGTCCTGGCAATGGCCAATCTTTGTCACCACCATCCTGCTCCAATTTTCATTCCCTAGTCCTAGTATTTTTCTTATAACTATCCTAATCTGTCAGCAGTCAGCCAGCTGTGATTGTGCTAAAGACTCTGCTTCTACAGGTTGT